>JAQJVL010005155.1:0-37752 GCA_035578905.1 Stictocephala bisonia | reverse complement strand
ATTTTGGATAGTATTCAACTTCTGTAATTATCATTTTAACTGAAATATTTCATTACCTCAAAAAAACTATCCTGTCTAATTACGCAAGGTTGTAGACACGGCATAGGGTAATTTATACAACTTAGGAGAATAATGGGCAACTCTGTTAATAGTTTTGAAAACATAGAATTTGAAAGTTTCAACTTCTAATTTTCTATAATCCCACTTTATAATTCCTATACATACAATTTTATATGCCTTTATTATTCTTACGTATACATACACCTTTTTGTAATTTTATTTATTTTAAATAATTAAAATTACTAAAAATACTTATACTTCAAAAAGATGCTAACTATTTTACACGCTATAATTTATTCTTTTATTTAAAGCACTGTATTATTTAGGAATTCAATGTATTCACAGTCGGCAATATGTATGATTAACACATATATTCGAGTTTGTAATAATTCAACGATATATGTCCAAAATACTTCTGGACTTTTTAGTGTTTTCTTGTTATTATTCTATTACATATCAGTAAGGAGATGGTTGAGCCTTTGTTGTACAACAGCTGATGTGTTGAGCGATGATGTATGAGTTTTAACAACAATGGTCTCTTTCTATCATTCGCTAATCTCTCAGTGTTAATGTACATGTATTTTGGGCATGATGATTCATAAATTATTCGATTAATAGATAAAATTTAACACTGAATGTAATACCAAATTAGAGAAATGTATATAATAGGATTATTATTTGTACCTTTTCAGTTATTCTAAATGGAAGAAATTGTCGTACGGATATAATATAAATAAATAAACTAGATTATAGTTTTATGAAAAAAATAAATAGATTGTAGTTTCAATACTTTTTTCGTTACCGTGATCCATTTACTTGAGACTTATTCACAGACACACACATCATAAAAATTAAAGGTATAGCTTTTTATGATGTTGAAGCTATAGTCAGTACTAAATGAATATCACATACAAGTCATGTCGGCCTGAGTGTAGGCGTAGACGTCGTAAGTAATATGTTTGTCAGTAAAGTAAATGTAAAATGCCGTCTTGGGAGGAAGTTATGTCTCATGAAATTACCACTCGTATGTCATGTGACTGTAGGAGAACACGCCCTTATGTAACATTAGATCCAAGTGAGTGACACCCAAAGACTGTTGGAAATTTTTGAATTTCCAAAGCCCTTTAGCTGCGAGGTTCATCATAAGTGAAGTCAGAGAAGCGTTCATAAACTGTAGTGAGTCAAGGAACGGGAATGATTTTAGAGTCGGTGAAATGCGCTATTCGATGATCTTATCGAGAATGATTCTAGAGTCAGTGAAATGCACTATTCGATGCTCTTATCAATATATTTAAATTTTCCCTCTTTTTTTATTTACCGAATCGCTCCATCTAGTGGTGGTAGTCATACACTAGCAAGTCCCGGAAAACACTAGGATATGCTTAGGTATTTGGAATTCAGGTTGCATTTTGCTGTGCGCTGCTCCTAGATAATGTCCGTCCAGTGAGGTGACTGCGTCTTTATGGTGTAATTGGTTGCAATGGTAGCATGCAGTATTGTTGTAAAAATTTTACCTGTCTGATGTAGGCCTCTCTATTGGTTTGCTGGTGTTCAGTATCGGGATGAGGTCTTTCGATTCATCCATCAGAGAGTTTAGGAACGTGTCTACTATGTCTGGTCCACTGTAAACTGAAAGTGGTTTACTAGCTCTAGTCAAACTGTCGATAATCACGTAGCAGAAACCTGGCGTGTGTGGTGATTGTTGTTTTTGAACTGTCTGTGTCATCCAAGTCCAAGTCAATGTGAGCGACAAATTATTCAGAGTCACAGTATACAGTGAAAGTCACTTTATGTGTGAGTGTATACTTTTTAAAGCACATCCAGTGATCCTCCCTTGTAAGGAGTTCCGATTTTTGCTCTTCGTGAGGCGAACGCAAGGTACATACATATTTGGTGAGTAAGTCTTGTCTTGAAAATCGGTGTAAACAGAAGTTTCAGTAATAAGAAGCTGAATTACGTCTTGTTAAGTGAGCCAGAAGTCGATATAAGTCGGTGATGATACAGTAGTGGTGATTCCCGTCAGTAGTTGTCTGTAACTGTAAGTTAACATGGTTATGTCCATGTTTTCCTTGGTTATTCTTATCGGGTAGACTGCATTGATTGACACATGCGGATGACTTAATATGACGGGAATAAAAAGTCTTCAAGGTCAAGGACGTATTAAGTTGAGCTTTAAATGTATTGTAGTTTTTAAATATTTATAAAAAGTCAAGTTACATTCTAATTATAGCCTATGTTGGGCATGCGCTGTTTTACTAAGATGCATGAGTGCCGAGGTGGGTTTTGGGTAAGATTTTAGAAATATACGGTGTTTTACGCTTTTTTCCGTTTTCAAGCGTCTATTTTAGTGACCTTGAAGTTTTTACCTCAACTACCTCAACCTGGAAAGATTATGTCATACTGTAAGGTGTTACGAACTACGGGTCAATATAGAGTTTCTTAGGCTTACAGGAATAAATAGAGTTTTTATTGATTTTTTCAGAGTTTGGATTTCTATAACGTGACATTTGAAAACAATACCGACCTAATATTATTACATCTTACGTTGCAGTGTGGCATATTGTGTCTTGATACTGAGTTTAATCTGTATTAGTAAAATCATGAATTTTTATGTTTTTTCCGGGTTCGATCTTTAAGTAAAGTGACCATGAATATATATGTAATTTGAACTATACTACAATTATAATACAATTTAGCATTATTTACTATGCCTATATACCGAATTTCGTAAATTTCCACAAATAAATGGATTTTTAAAAGGTTTTCCGAGTCGTGCTCAGAGTAAGTGACCTAGAAGTAGACCTATTGTTACAGTATGACGTAGTATATGCAGATACTGAGTTTTGTATGTATCGTTCAAACATTCAATATTTATGCGAGTTTTCGGAAATCAGGAATAATATCGTACTTTTCACTTCCCTTGTCTGAATTAACTTTTCACTTCCATAAAGACTCTGGATTCACTTATGATGAACCTCGCAGCTTAACCCTTGAAAATAAACGCAGACCTACCTTTGCTTCGTCATACAGTGAAGTAGGCTGTATTATGCCTCGATACCGATACGAAAAAATTTATATTTATTATTATTTTCGAACTTCGTCCTGAAGTAAAAAGGAAACTAACTGGACTGGATCGTGGAGGTATATCAGGGAGCTACGGCTGTTGTAGGACCAAGGGCCTTTTCAGCCTAGATATGGTAGTTGAAGGGTGTAGAATCGCAAAGATCATGACTGTACGAAGCAAACAGGCCGCTCTGGTCTCCAGAAGAAATATCCCTAGGAAACCTGGCCCCTGAAAGAGACAGAAGAAGAACATGGGTTGGATGAAAATTTATAGTGAGATGACTGAGAGTGGGTTGGAAATGAAAAGCGTCTAAGTGTTGCGAAGTGGGTGAAATGGGACTATGTCAGTGTAGCGTCAGTAATGAGTCGTTTGAAGGGTGGCTAGTGTTTGGGGGGGGGTAGTTAGGTGGTGGATCGAAAGCGGCCGTGAATCAGGTGGTGGATGGTGAAGTATTGGCTAGTGGTGTAGGGATCGGTAAAGTACTCTGCAAGTATAAGGGAATCAGTGGGTTTGGCAAGGTAGCTGTGGTTGAGTTGATTGAGGACTGCACACAAGGTGGGGATATGGAACAGAGTGTAAAGGTCTTGGAAGCTGTGGTCGGCGTCCAGGTTGTAAGCTAAGCGCATGGCCGTCGCTAGGTTTTTTCAAATTTAAGAGATGGTTATGGGAGATGATGGTGAGGACTGGATGAGCATATGTGAGTATAGGGCGGATGACGGTGGTGTAGAGAGAGGTGAGAGTCCTGGCAGAGCACCCCTGGTGTCTATTGTTAAGGATGTGGAGGGCTTTGAATCGGACTGTGGCGATCGTCTTGGCTTTATGGAAGTGGGGTATGAAGTAGAGCTTGGAATCTTGGATGACTCCCAGGCACCTTAAGGTCTTATCCAGTGCCTAAAGTCTGTGGCCCTAAAGGGTGATCGGGGTTTCCTGGTTAACGTAGAACTTTCTGCCGTTGTAGTTAAAAAAGGAGAGCTGGGTCTTAGATATGTTAATCCTGATGCGCCATTTAGAGTAGTAAGTCAGGTAATCATTACGGATTCTAGTAAGTCATCTACAGGGCGTTATGGGAATTCGGGAGGAACACCAGAAGGCCGAGTCATCCGCGAACTGTTCGAGACCGGTGGTGGAGTCGGCGGGGTTCATGAGAGTGGACGAAGAGAAATCTCGCACATAAAAGATGTAGGGGAGTGGACTGATAGCTGATCCCTGAGGATCCCTGCTAACAGCTGGGAGGGTTGAGAAAGGGTGTCCTTTACTCTGACCAGGGCTGTCCTACCATCGAGGAAGTTAGATATCTACTTAAAGATGGTAAGGGGCAGTTGGAGGTGGAAGGAGTTTGGCTCTGATGCCGTTATCCCAGACAGTGGACATCTGATGCCGAATGCATTATGGGAATTAATGAGGGCCATAATGTACTTCGATAGGAGTTTCGGAAGCCAGGACGGAAACCAGCTAGGTCTTTGGAAGCAGGGTGAGATCGTCACTGTCAAGTGTTTTTTGACAGTGACGAGGTAAGGCTAACGGGGCGATAGTTGTCCGGGTTTCTAGGGGTTTTCTGGGTTTCGGTAGTACTATGACAAGGTCTAGTACAACCGTTGCAGAACTTTGGATGGTAGTGTAGGAGAAGGATTGATGAATAGAGGATTGATTAAGGCCCTAATCAGCGAAATAGGGTCCTTTTAATCAGGAAGTTGAAGATGACCTCAAGACTGGGGGCTGTGTTCTTGAGGGCCTAAGCCTCTCGGTGGGTGGTCAGGGGGTACCTGGAAAGGAGCAAAGAGTTCATGATTCTAAGCTATGGAGGCATTGGTCCGGTTGAAATGAGTGGCATCGAAGGTGTGGTGGTGAGGTACTGAGTAGATGGTGGACAGGGAAGCATGAAACGTCTCAGCTCTTCCTTCGGGGTCTGCCACTGGGGCACCATTCACGGTCAGTGGGACTGGTGTTGTGGGACTTGACCAGACGCCAGAAGTTCCGTTTGGCGGAGAGGAAGTCCTGTTTCACCTTGTCAAAAACCTTACGGAGCCTGTCTCTCTTGAAGGCCGCGACCGAGGTCTTGACTCTCTGGGCGAGCGCCTTAAGATACATGCGGATCCTATAATTAGGCGCATCCGGGATCTCTGAGAAGTAGGCACCTAACCTACCTCTTCTGCTTGTTGGGGGAAATGATGTAAGGAGGAGAGTGATACTAATGCTGAAAGAACGGAGGTCAGCCCCTTGAATCTTAAAATAGATATCTTGCAATACATTGGACCATGTTATGGGAATGTGGTGGGGTCGAGGTTTGTGACGATCAGACGGTAAGTAATCGAGAAACGTCAACTCACGTCGTAACCTGGTATGTACCGCCCATTACAATTCACTAGTATCACCTAAGTAGTGTTAATGGCCTGACTAATATGATTATAAATTAAACAAAAGTAACAATTCGAACTAGTTCCGTTCCTAAATAAAGACACTAAAGGTAAACATGGAAATTAATATATTTATTATGTGATTTAAATACAGGGGTGCTAAAAAGACTTAGATTGGTATAATATCTACTATTCTAGTAACGATACAAACATAAGATGAGGTACAGAGACGTAGAACATAAAAATTAACTTTTTTATGCAATTACAATTTTTAGGGAGATCGCCTATATGGAGTTATTGGAAAACCTTAAATGTAAACATAGATCGAAGTGAGTAGTATTTAAAATGTCTTAACATATTGCCGCTAATTAGACCTCAAAAGGTTAATCCTAAACAAAATGCTGGCGCCCGAAGGTTTCAATACTGATCTTATGTGCAAGTTCAAGTATGGCTTATTTTTATTGAAACCATATGAGTTGAAGCTACTAAATATCACACATAATTACAGTACACAAATTCCTACTTTAAGATGTATTCAGTGTCCTATTTTTATATGGTCCACGAGGAGTCAGTAGGAAAATGTCAATTCAAGCATAGGTTACATTTTTCTTAAAGGATTGTGCTTAAAGAACTGGTCAATCACAGGAAAATGCCAAAAACTGATCTTCAACAGGTTTAGTTGTTACAAAATAGTGGTGGTTTAAAATCTTTGAAACCCAAACATTTTCTAATGAATAAAGCTTTTGAAGTGCTGTTCTCCTTTTGTTTAAAATGAATATTTTGATGTCTAATTTGCGGCATGATGATCTACTTATAGGGGCCTATAAAATGGTATGCACATCAAGATATGTTTACATTTAAGATCGTCTACCGACTCCCTACGAGCCATCCCCCCGAAGTGGTGAAGAACTACTGATTGCATCAAAAAATGAAATTGTATGTTCTATGTCACTGTACAAAATTCTATATGTTTGTATGTAAACGAGTACAGAAGATATTAGACCGTTCTAAAAGTTTTCAGCACCCCTGTATATACAATAATTATTACAAGTACATGTAACGGTCCCCCGACACTTCGAATTAAGACGAATTAAAGGAATTCCAACTACGAAATAAGACGCTTGTGTTAAAAATAAAAAACATACTAATTAATATAGTTGATACAAAATTTAATTTAATCATTATACCAGAATTCGGTAATGTTGTGTGAATAGCTGGAAAGGATATACAATTTTTTATAAGTTATGAGCAAAATGTTTGTGAACTTTTTTAATATTTAGGAAAAAAAAATAAAAAATAATGAAAAATAAGTTATAAGTAATGAAAAACCCCACGTTGTTAAATAAAAACCACACGTTTATAACAACGGCAAACAACGCGTATTTTGACGCTCGATATAATGAAACAAATCAAATCAAAATCTGTATACAAATAAAGTTGTTAGATGAAAAAAAGTTTGACAGTTGCCTACAACACCTGACGTAAAACACCTTACATTTCTCTAATATCAGCTTGATAGGTACTAGGTCTTGTAATTACAGGGTACAGGAATATAACGAAAATGAGACAGATTTTACGATAGCCAAAATAACCGAAGTCTGGTATAGTCTAAATAGTAAATTGACTAATAGTATACGTAGATAAACGAAGGCACTCTCACCGTGACCCCTACCATCTGAAGCTTTGCATTAGGTACATGTTTAAAATAATTTAGGTAGTCTATTATTACGGCTACTAGTTTACATTTCTTACAATAACAACCTATTGTGTATAATTGATGCTGGTTACGATTTTGTTATTTATTGAAAGTAATATAAGCCTTAAAGGCAAAGAAGATTCTAAACCATAATTTTGTAACGGTGGGAGGGAGGAAGCTGTACATGAAAAAGAAAATTAGAGAGGTTTCCTGTCCGGAAGGCCGGGTATGTCACTACCGCAGTCAACTTCCGGGGGAGGTCTGAAGTCACACTTTTTATTTGAAAAATGTAATATTCTTTTCAATTCAAAATAACTTTTCATTCAAATAAACTGTCGTGGTTTAAAATTAAAATCCAGTTTACATTGTTGTGAATACGTAAGTGTTGAAGAGTGATCGTGACACAATCTAATTTGAAATATTAAAACATAAACTGGTCCAAAATTCAAAAGAATATCTAATCAATAAAATTACGTTACATACATACGTTTGTTCTAATTATTGTTAATTATATTTCAATACAAAACTTCATTTATATGACTTATTCTTTTCACAAAATTATAAATAGTAGATTTGTTTTAAATATAGATATGTCAAAATCAATATTTTAGTCATTATGTTAAAGTAATGTCTTTTCACATTAAAGTGTCATGTGTGTAAGTTCCCTATTGTTAAATATGTCCTAGTTGAAGGGAAATAGTTTGGCTGAATCAGATAACTTTCTAAAAATATATTTACTTTTTGGAACTGCTTGTTTAACTTTTTTAACAACGTTGAACTATCGGGACAATCAAAGCGCAACTTGAGTGATCCTGCCTCAGCTTCGCATGGTTCCGTATACAGTACTTATGAATGTAGAAACACGATTATTTTTTTCTAATGTTATATAGAGATTTCTAATGCCACGTTTTATATTTAATTATTTGTTAGCTACTCCATGTTAGCAGGATCACAATTTTTTTGACGAGAATTATATCTGAAAATTTAGTTTTTTTATACTTGTATACTTTAAACAAATAGAAGTAAAAGTCCTTTTGTAAGCATGGTTAACCTCTTTATGAACAAGGTTTATAAACATGCCATTTCAGTTTAATATCGCTTGCATATTATTTTGCGTCAATCTTTAAAAAAATGTTTTTGATTAATATCATTTAGTGTATTTCGTGTTTCCCAATTGAGACAACTTGAAATTCTGTTTTATCTTCTTGGATAAAATAAAGGCAAGACATCCATTTACTCCACTCTTCTTTTTTAACTTTAATGAAGTCTATTACCTTTCTTTGATGAGCTTATAACTTCTATATATACTGATATTAAATTGTTTTTATTTAAAAGTGGTCTTTAGATATTTCTAAAGTTAATTTTTAGATATTCTAAAAATCTTTAGATATTTCTAAAGTAGATAAGTTCTAAAGTAGTAAACCAATTGGAGAATTAGTACCATATACTGAATACTTATGATAGTACACAATAAGTATATAATACAATAAGTATATAATATACGAGTGAATGTGTCAAAATAAGATTATAATTAACAAATTATTTTTCGCTTTATGTTAATATTTGTAGATTTTATATAATAGTTTTTACTATTTTTCATTCATTATTATTGTATTTATTTGTATATCTGCTAAAACCATTGGGGATTCAAACATAATATTATGTAAAAATATGCACATTTTTAATCAGTTTACAGCAACGCTTAGTCTGATTTTTTGGGACATCTTATCTCACAATATTGTAACAATATTTTATGGGGGAACATTAATAATAATTGCAAATCAGATTTTATGACAACAATATTTGCAAAAGAAAATTATAATATCTCGTTTAGCAAACCACAAATATGTAAAAAAAATCTAAAGATAAAATTAAAACGTAACTTTTACAATGTATTGAAGAAGGGTATGCATCGTGCTAACAAACATTACTTATACTTTCAAATTATAATTCTTTTAAAATATTGGAAAATTTAAATTCTTTTAAGTTTATATTTGAATTTAATTTTAACGTAATGCTTTTAGCTATATTCTTCATAAATTGTCTATATTAGTGCCGCTGAACGTCAATCCATCCAGCTTTAAGATATTATTTCTACTTGTATAAAACACATTAAAATACTTAGGTTCTATTTTATACATATATGAAAACGGTTGTATAAGGCAAACTTGACTGTCATGTGAAAAGGGCTTATTCATACAGTCACAAATGTATATTTTATTTTGTTCCTTTGTAGATTAATTACCGTAAATTTAGTAAAATATGTAATCAAGTAAAATAATGAAACTCCTTAGTATCTTTATCTATCTTTAAATTCTTTCTTTTAAAATTGACAGTTTTAAGAGATTAAATGTAAGAAATTGCAATTTTTACCTAATTTAAACTCGGTAAAGAAACCTTACTATATTATTCTTAATATATTCTTTTAATAGTTTTATAATTATATACATAAAAAAATATATATATATATAAAATATTTTCTGGACATTCCGAGTTAGGAACCGAGTTATTTTCTGCAAGGGCCGTTGTCAAAGTTGTTCCACCGACGAAGTCCAGCATCCTTTCCCTTATATACTATTAAATTTATACCATTCCAAAAGAGTTTTTCATAAATTTTTTACATCAACATTTTGACATGAAATTTCACTTGTATTTTTATAAGTTGGAGTTTTTATACATTTACTGCTATTTGTTTGAAGTATACAAGAATAAAAAAACGAAATATTCAGACATAATTCTCGTCAAAAAAATTGTGATCCTGCTAACATGGAGTAGCTAACAAATAATTAAATATAAAACGTGGCATTAGAAATCTCTATATAACATTAGAAAAAAATAATCGTGTTTCTACATTCATAAGTATTGTATACGGAACCATGCGAAGCTGAGGCAGGATCACTCGAGTTGCGCTTTGATTATCTGGATAGTTCAACGTTGTTAAAAAAGTTAAACATGCAGTTCCAAAAAGTAAATACATTTTTAGAAAGTTATTTGATTCAGCCAAACTATTTCCCTTCAACTAGGACATATTTAACAATAGGGAACTTACACACATGACACTTTAATGTGAAAAGACATTACTTTAACATAATAAATAAAATATTGATTTTGACATATATGCAAAAATATGTTTAAAACAAATCTACTATTTATAATTTTGTGAAAAGTAAAAGTCATATAAATGAAGTTTTCTATTGAAATATAATTAACAATAATTAGAATAAACGTATGTATGTAACCTAATTTTATTGATTAGATATTCTTTTGAATTTTGGACCAGTTTATGTTTTAATATTTCAAATTAGATTGTGTCACGATCACACTTCAACACTTACGTATTCACAACAATGTAAACTGGATTTTAATTTTAAACCATGACAGTTTATTTGAATGAAAAGTTATTTTGAATTGAAAAGAATATTACATTTTTCAAATAAAAAGTGTGACTTCAGAACTCCCCCGGAAGTTGACTGCGGTAGTGACATACCCGGCCTTCCGGACAGGAAACCTCTCTAATTTTCTTTTTCATGTGCAGCTTCCTCTCTCCCCCCGTTACCAAATTATGGTTTAGAATCTTCACTGCCTTTAGGGCTTAAATTACTTTCAATAAATAACAAAATCGTAACCAGCATCAATTATACACAATAGGTTGTTATTGTAAGAAATGTAAACTAGTAGCCGTAATAATACCTAAATCATTTTAAACATGTAACTAATTCAAATATTCAGACGGTAGGGGTCACAGTGAGGGTGCCTTCGTTTATCTTCGTATACTATTAGTCTATTTACTATTTAGACTATATCAGACCTCGGTTATTTTGGCTATCGTAAAATATGTCTCATTTTCGTTATATTCCTGTACCCTGAGACCTAGTACCTATCAAGCTCATATTAGAGAAATGTAAGGTGTTTTACGTCAGGTGTTGTAAGCAACTGTCAAACTTTTTTGTCATCTAACAACTTTATTTGTATACAGATTTTGATTTGATTTGTTTCATTATATCGAGCGTCAAAATACGCGTTGTTTGCCGTTTTTATAAACGTGTGGTTTTTGTGTAACAACGTGGGGTTTGTCATTACTTATTACTTAATTTTCATTATTTTTTTTTCTAAATATTAAAAAAGTTCACAAACATTTTGCTCATAACTTATAAAAAATTGTATATCGTTTTCAGCTATTCACACAACATTACCGTATTCTTGCATAATGATCAAATTAAATTTCGTATCAACTATATTAATTAGTATGTTTTTTATTTTTACACAAGCGTCTTGATTCGTAGTTTGAATTTGTTTAGATTTTTCATAAGTGTCGGGGGACCGTTACATGTACTTGTAATAATTATTGTAATACAGGGATGCTGAAAACTTTTAGAACGGTCTAATATCTTCTGTACTCGTTAACATACAATCATATAGGATTTTGTACAGTGACATAGAACATACAATTTCATTTTTTGATGCGATCAGTAGTTCTTCACCACTTCGGGGGGATGGCTCGTAGGGAGTCGGTGGACGATCTTAAATGTAAACATATCTTGATGTGCATACCATTTTATAGGTCCCTATAAGTAGATCATCATGCCGCAAATTAGACATCAAAAGTTTCATTTTAAACTAAATGATAACAGAACTTCAAAAGCATAATCCATTACAAAATGTTTGGGTTTCAAAGATTTTAAACCACCAACATTTTGAAACAGATAAAGCTTTTAAAGTGCAGTTTATGACATTTTCCATTTTCCTGTGCTTGACCAGTCCTTTAAGAAAAATGTGACCTATGCTTAGATTGACATACTCCTGCTGACTCCTCGTGGAATGTTCCTATTTAAAAATAGGACACTGAATACATCTTAAAGTAGGAATTTCTATACAGTAATCATGTGTGAAGTTTATTAGCTTCAACTCATATGGTTTCAATAAGAATAAGCCATTCTTGAACTTGCACGTAAAATCAGTATTAAAACTTTCGGGCGCCGGCATTTTGTTTAGGATTAACCTTTTGAGGTCTAATTAACGGCAATATGTTAAGACACTTTAAATACTACTCACTTCGATCTATGTTTATATTTAAGGTTTTCCACTAACTCTTTATAGGCGATCTCGCTCAGGTAGTAAAGAGTAATTGTATCAAAATGTTTATTTTTATGTTCTACGTCTGTGTACAGTATCTTATGTTTGTATCTTTACGAGAATATAATGTATTAGACCAATCTAAGTCTTTTTAGCACTCTTGTATTCAAATCAAGTAATAAATATATTAACTAGAATCTACAGTTTCCGGTGACAACCGCGTCAAGGTACTATCTACAATATTTACAAGATGACCAGACGTTTCACCCATACTGTGATGTGGCATCCTCAGTGGTTTCTCTGAGACTGGACTCTCGGAAACTGTAGATTCTAGTAATGACACCGGCCGCTTAAGCCTAAGTTCTAAGAATAAATATATTAATTTAATTTCCATTTTTATCTTTACTGTCTTTATTTATAAACGGAACTAGTTCGAATTTTTATTTTTGTTAAATTTATAATCAAATTTGTCAGGCCACTAACACTACTTAGATACTACTAGTGAATTCTAATGGGCGGTACATACCAAGTTACGACGTGAGTCAATGTTTCTCAATTATTTACCGTCCGATCGTCACAAACCTCCCCCTACTAAATTCCCATAAAATGGCCCCATGTATAGCAGGATGTCTATTTTAAGATTCCTTCGTTCTTCCAGCGTTAGTCCCGCTTTCCTCCTGGCATCATTTCCCCTATCAAGCAGAAGAGGTGGGTCAAGCGCCTACTTCTGAGAAATTCCCGATGCACGTACTTTTATGATCCGCATGGATCTTAGAGGGTGCTCGCCCAGAGTGTCAAGACCTCGGTCGCGGCCTTCAAGATAGACAGGCTCCGTAAGGTTTGTGCCATGCGGATCAGGACTTCCTTTCCACCCCACGGAACTTTTGGCGTCTGGTCTAGTCCCACAACACCAGTCCCACTGACCGTGAATCGTGCCCCAGTGGCAGACCATGAAGGAAGAGCTGATGCTTTCCGTTCTTTCTTGTCCGCCATCCACCCAGTACCTCACCACCCCACATTCGATGCCGCTCATTTCAACTGGACCAATGCCTCCATAACTAGGACCATGAACTCTGATCTCCCTTCCAGGTACCCCCTACAGGTCTCCCTGACCACCCACTAAACTCGCATATCACCTATTTAGATGTTGTCGCCAGGCTTATGCCCTCACGAACACAGCCCTCGGTCCTGAGGGCATCTCCAACTTCCTGGTGAAAAGGGCCCCTATTTCACTGATTAGGGCCCTAATCTAACCTCTTCTCATCTATCCTTCTCCTAGGCTACCATCCCAAATTCTGTATGCTAGCCTATGTCATAGTACTACCTAAACCCAGAAAACCCCTAGAAACCCGGACAACGATCACCCCATCAGCCTTGCCTCGTCCCTCTCAAACACTTCGAGAAGATCCAGGTCTCCCGACTCCATACTCACCTCAACGGTCTCAACCTGCTTCCAAAGTCCTATGCTGGCTTCCATCTTGGCTTCCAAAACTCCTATCGAAGTACGCCTAAAGCATGGCCCTTATTGATGTCCACAAAGCATTCGGTATCAGATATCCACTATCTGGCATAACGGCATCAGAGCCAAACCCCTTCCAGTTCCAATTTCCCCTTTCATCAGAGCCAAACCCCTTCCAGTTCCAATTGCACCTTTCATCATCAAATGGATATCCAACTTCCTCGATGGTAAGACTGCCTAGGTCAGAGTAAAGGACGCAATTTCTCGACTCTTCCAACTGTTAGCAGGGGTCCCATAGGGATCAGCTTTCAGTTCACTCCTCTACATCTTTTATGTGCGAGATCTCCACTCGCCGAACTCCGCCTTGTATGTGCCTAAGGAGCCCCGCAGACACCACCACCGATCTCTTAGAGTTTGCGGATGACACGGCCTTATGGTATGCCTCCCGATACCCCGAAATCCTTTGTAGACGACTTACTAAAATCCTTAATGATTACCTGACTTACTACTTCAAATGGCGCATCAGGATCAACACATCTAAGACCTAGCTCTCCTTTCTAACTACAAAGGCAGAAAGTTCTACGTTAACCAGGAAACCCCGATCACCCTTAAATAAGGTCTTTATTTTGGAGCGGGTTTCAATAAAAAATGCTGGTTTACAAAACAACTCAAGTTACATTAGAATTATTTAAAAAATTAAAAGCTAATTTTAATTATTCATAATTAAAAAATAAAGTTATGGATACAGTACAGTTATATATGGATATATCAGCTTGCATTATACATTAAATATTTATATACATTGTTTTTATATGTATTTTCAGATACACCCTGGCCTGTTAAACTGGAGGAAAATTCATTAAATAATTTGGGAGCTAAGTACGCAAATCTTTTTCTTACAAATTCACAGCGAACGCGAGGCATCTCTAAAACTTGATCCTGTCTAGTGCTGCGAGATCAGATCTGAGACCTCTTTATTAGTTTTCCCTCCAATATCCCGGCCTGCCAGTGGTAAGAATTCTATAAACTAGGCATAAGGAGCGCAGAGTACAGGTATCAGTCACAGTTAGCAAACTCAGTGATCGTCGCACTTCAGAAACATGGTCAAACCTTCTTAGTCCACATACATACCTGACACACATACTTTGCACTCTCTGTTATTTGTCTAAATCCCATTTAGACACAATATTGCCATACACAGGGAGGCAGTAATCGATCACAGTTAGCACAAGAGCCTGGACAAGGCGAAGCTTAGTCTCTTTAGGAAATAAGTACTATGTTTGTCGTCTAAGGGCCCGCCAACAAACAGCACTTACATGACCAGACAAAGTGAGGTCATCATCGAACATGAGAGCTTTGAGGATTCACACTCATTTAGTCTGATACCGCCAAGCAATACCTCACCGACAGACTCCGAACCCACATTGGAAGGAATCGACAATACACAACATTTTTCCTTGTTCAATTTAATCCCATGCCTCTCAGACCAATCATGGACAATGTTTAATTCAGAATTCAAAATGGATACAGCTGTGTCAGTTCTTCCGGCACCATATGAAACACAAATTTGAGCATCATCGGCGTATGAATACAAGCGACTATTTTGCACTGGATAAGGACTGCAGGTACCTGGGAGTCATCCTAGATTCCAAGCTCTACTTCATACCCCACTTCCATAAAGCCAAGAAGACCGCCACAGTCCGATTCAAAGCCCTCCACATCCTTAACAACAGACACCAGGGATCCTCTGCCAGGACTCTCACCTCTCTCTACACCGTCGTCATCCACTCTATAGTCACGTATGCTCATCTAGTCCTCACCATCATCTCCCGTAAACACCTCACAAATTTGAAAAAAACCAAGCGACGTGCCATGCGCTTAGCTTACAACCTGGACGCCGACCACAGCTTCCAAGACCTTTACACTCTGTTCCATATCCCCACCTTGTGTGCAGTCCTCAATCAACTCAACCACAGCTACCTTGCCAAACCCATTGATTCCCCCATACTGGCAGAGTACTTTACCGATCCCTACATCACTAGCCAATACTTCACCATCCACCAAAACTGATTCACGGCCGCTTTTGATCCACCACCTAACTAACCCCCTCCCCCCCCAAACACTAGCCACCCTTCAAACGACTCATTATTATCGCTACACTGACATAGTCCCCTCTCACCCACTTCGCAACACTTAGACGCTTCTCATTTCCAACCCACCCTCAGTCATCTCACTACAAATGTTTATTTAACCCATGTTCTTCTTCTGTCTCTTTCAGGGGCCAGGTTTCCTAGAGATATTTCTTCCGGAGACCAGAGCTGCCTGTTTGCTTTGTACAGTCATGATCGTTGCGATTCTACACCCTTCAACTACCTAATCTAGGCTGAAAAGGCCCTTGGGCCTACAACAGCCGTAGCTCCCTGATATACCTCCACGATCCAGTCCAGTTAGTTTCCTTTTTACTTCAGGATGAAGTTCGAAAATATTTATAAATATACATTTTTTTGTATCGGTATCGAGGCATAATACAGCCTACTTCACTGTATGACGAAGCAAAGGTAGGTATGCGTTTATTTTCAAGGGTTTTGACTACGAGGTTCATCATAAGTGAATCCAGAGTCTTTATGGAAGTGAAAAGTGAATTCAGACAAGGGAAGTGAAAAGTACGACATTCTTCCATTGTCGTACTTTTAGCCTGATTTCCGAAAACTAGCATGGATATTGAATGTTTGAACGATACATACAAATCTCAGTATCGGCATATACTACGTCATACTGTAACAATAGATCTACTTCAAGGTCACTTTACTCTCAGCATGAGTCTGAAAACTTTTTAAAACTCCATTTACTTGTGTAAATTTACGAAATTCGGTATCGAGGCATAGTAAATAATGCTAAATTGTATTATAATTGTAGTATAGTTCAAATTACATATATATTAATGGTCACTTTACCATTAATGGACATTAATGGCTGGAACCCGGAAATAACATTAAAATTCATGATTTTACCTATACAGATTAAACTCGGTAAATTCATACAAACATCAAACGCCATAAAGTATAAACGTTATAATTGTTAGTTTTTTAGATTCAAAAACGTATAACTTAAAACTGCCTAGTTGTTATACTTTACTACAAATGTTTGACATTAACAATAGACATATAAATAAAGTGGTTATTTGTTTTCAATGGAGTTAATTTACACTAAATAGTTAAATTGGCTAAATTTACAAAGAATTATGGTTAATCCCTTATCTAGGACCTATTCTAAAAATTAATTGAGGATTTCTTTGTCCAAAATGAAAATAATGTTAATATTTCAATTTCATAATATTTTAAATTTGAATTTTGTTTATAAACAAAATAGCATTCACAAATAGTTATTATTGAAAAAGTGTAAATACAATCATGATTGTTATTGTTATCAGGCTCTCAAATCTATGTATAAAGCAGATACGTGGGCAACATACAGACTATACAGTAAAGTGCAATGCAAAATATTATTTTGTTCTATATTGTTATGATGGCTCTAGCGTATCAGTTAGATCACTACAACACTCTTTGTTAATGACGTATGGGTAACTGTTACAATGTCTGTAATTTAGACATAATTATGTCTGCAAAGTTTTAAAATCTACAGATCATTAGAAGTTATCCTTAAGATGAAACTTTGTAAATGATTTCTTTCAAATTATTTGTTGATAAATAGTTGTACTAGCATTTATTATGTTTAATGATAATTTTTCCAAAATTATTAATTAATTTAGGTACTAATGGCTAATGAAACCTGCTAAGTGATAGCTTGCTTAACTGAGTTATTCAATTTTTGGTCCAAAACAACAACCAGCCCCGAACTGCAAGAAACAAGCATGAGTAGTGGACGTAGCCATGAAGAGGAGGACATTGCACAGTAAAGAATTGTAATCTTTAAACTGGTTTGTGTTCATTTTACAAAGAGATTATATAATTGTAACTTTAAGAAAACCAGATTTTCTTAAACTGTTTTTAATATGTAAAAAACAATAATGGTTCTTGGTTTCAGTGTTCCGAATGTATATATATAATTTCATGATTGGTTTAGTATTGCAAAAGACCTGGTAATTATACATAAAGTGTTTTACCGAAGGTTTTGACTATTTTAAAAATGTTTCTGTTCACATAATATATAAATTCATAATGTTTATTACTGATTTTTCTTTAATTTAATGTGTTTTAAAATAAATCATTTTTTTATACATTTTAACTCTGGGGTATTCATATTTTAACATTGTATTTAATGATTTTTCATTTTTAAAGATATATTATTATTAGTAGGCGTTTGCATTATAATTGGTTGCTATATTTTTTCGTGATTTAAAATTTATTGCATTAGTTATTGAATAAATTTAAGTAAAAATCATATTTTTATAGAGTTAATTCAAGTGTTTCAGTCCTCAGAAAAACAACATTAAAAATTTCAGGGAGAAAATATTTTACTATATTATGAACAGTTTGATTTTGTAGGTGATCATTGTGAATTAAAAAAAGGTTAGAAGGTTAAATATTTTGTAGGTAATCATCGTAAAGTAAGATAATGTTTGAAGGTTAAACATTTTGTAGGTAATCATTGTGAAGTAACAAAAGGTTGGAAGGTTAAACATTTTATATGTGATAATTGTGAAGTAACAAAAGGTTAGAAGGTTAAATATTTTGTATGTGATCATTGTGAAATAACAAAAGGTTAGAAGGTTAAACATTTTGTAGGTGATCATTGTGAAGTAACAAAAGGTTAGAAGGTTAAACATTTTGAAGGTGTTCATTGTAAAGTAGAAAAAGGTTAGAAGGTTAAATATTTTGTAGGTAATCATCGTGAAGTAAGAAAATGTTTGAAGGTTAAACATTGTGTAGGTAATCATCGTGAAGTAAGAAAATGTTTGAAGGTTAAACATTTTGTAGGTGATCATTGTAAAGTAACAAAAGGTTAGAAGGTTAAACATTTTGAAGGTGTTCATAGTAAAGTAAAAAAAGGTTTGAAGGTTAAATATTTTGTAGGTAATCATCGTGAAGTAAGAAAATGTTTGAAGGTTAAACATTGTGTAGGTAATCATCGTGAAGTAAGAAAATGTTTGAAGGTTAAACATTTTGTAGGTAATCATTGTGAAGTAACAAAAGGTTATAAGGTTAAACAATTTGTAGGTGATCATTGTGAAGTAAGAAATTGTTAGAAGGTTAAACATTTTGTATGTGATCACTGTGAAGTAACAAAAGGTTAGAAGGTTAAACATTTTGTAGGTGATCATTTTGAAGTAACAAAAGGTTAGAAGGTTAAACATTTTGTATGTGATCATTGTGAAGTAATAAAAGATTAAAAGGTTAAACATTTAGTAGGTAATCATTGTGAAGTAACAAAAGGTTAGAAGGTTAAACATTTTGTAGGTGATTATTATGAAGTGACAAAAGGTTAGAAGGTTAAACATTTTGTAGGTGATCATTTTGAAGTAACAAAAGGTTAGAAGGTTAAACATTTTGTAGGTGATCATTGTGAAGTAATAAAAGGTTAAAAGGTTAAACATTTAGTAGGTAATCATTGTCAAGTACCAAAGGTTAGAAGGTTAAACATTTTGAAGGTGATCATTGTAAAGTAAAAAAAGGTTAGAAGGTTAAATATTTTATAGGTAATCATTTTGAAGTAACAAAAGGTTAGAAGTTTAAACATTTTGTAGGTGATCATTGTGAAGTAAGAAATTGTTAGAAGGTAAAACATTTTGTAGATGATCATTGTGAAGTAACAAAAGGTTAGAAGGTTAAACATTTTGTATGTGATCATTGTGAAAGAACAAAAGGTTAGAAGGTTAAACATTTTGTAGGTGATCATCGTGAAATAACAAAAGGTTAGAAGGTTAACATTTTGTAGGTGATCATCGTGAAATAACAAAAGGTTAGAAGGTTAACATTTTGTAGGTGATCATCGTGAAATAACATAAGGTTAGAAGGTTAAACATTTTGTAGGTGATCATCGTGAAATAACAAAAGGTTAGAAGGTTAAACATTTTGTAGGTGATCATCGTGAAATAACAAAAGGTTAGAAGGTAAAACAATATGTAGGTGATCATTGTGAAATAACAAAAGGTTAGAAGGTAAAACATTTTGTAGGTGATCATTGTGAAATAACAAAAGGTTAGAAGGTTTAAAATGCTGTAGGTGATCATTGTGAATTAACGAAATGTTAGAAGGTTAAAAATTTTGTAGGTGATAATTTTTAAGTAAGAAAAGGTTACAAGGTAAAACATTTTGTAGGGGATCATTATGAAGTAACAAAAGGTTAGAAGGTTAAACATTTTGTAGGTGATTATTTTGAAGTAACAAAAGGTTAGAAGGTTAAACATTTTGTATATGATCATTGTGAAGTAATAAAAGGTTAAAAGGTTAAACATTTAGTAGGTAATCATGGTGAAGTAACAAAAGGTTAGAAGGTTAAACATTTTGTAGGTGATTATTATGAAGTGACAAAAGGTTAGAAGGTTAAACATTTTGAAGGTGATCATTGTGAAGTAAAAAAAGGTTAGAAGGTTAAACATTTTGTAGGTAATCATCGTAAAGTAAGAAAATGTTTGAAGGTTAAACATTTTGTAGGTAATCATTGTGAAGTAACAAAAGGTTAGAAGGTTAAACATTTTGTAGGTGATCATTGTGAAGTAAGAAATTGTTAGAAGGTAAAACATTTTGTAGATAATCATTGTGAAGTAACAAAAGCTTAGAAGGTTAAACATTTTGTATGTGATCATTGTGAAGTAACAAAAGGTTAGAAGGTTAAACATTTTGTAGGTGATCATTGTGAAGTAAGAAATTGTTAGAAGGTAAAACATTTTGTAGATGATCATTGTGAAGTAACAAAAGCTTAGAAGGTTAAACATTTTGTAAATGATCATTGTGAAGTAACAAAAGGATAGAAGGTTAAACATTTTGTATGTGATCATTGTGAAGTAATAAAAGGTTAGAAGGTTAAAAATTTTTTAGGTAAACATTTTGAAATAGAAAAGGTTAGAAGGTAAAACAATATGTAGGTGATCATTGTGAATTAACAAAAGGCTAGAAGGTTAAGCATTTTGTAGGTAATCATTGTGAAGTAACAAAAGGTTAGAAGGTTAAACATTTTGTAGGTGTTCATTTTGAAGTAAGAAAAGGTTAGAAGGTAAAACAATATGTAAGTGATCATCGTGAAGTAAGAAAATGTTTGAAGGTTAAACATTTTGTAGGTAATCATTGTGAAGTAACAAAAGGTTAGAAGATTAAACATTTTGTATGTGATCATTGTGAAGTAACAAAAGGTTAGAAGGTTAAACATTTTGTAGGTGATCATTTTGAAGTAACAAAAGGTTAGAAGGTTAAACATTTTGTATGTGATCATCGTGAAGTAATAAAAGATTAAAAGGTTAAACATTTAGTAAGTAATCATTGTGAAGTAACAAAAGGTTAGAAGGTTAAACATTTTGTAGGTGATTATTATGAAGTGACAAAAGGTTAGAAGGTTAAACATTTTGTAGGTGATCATTTTGAAGTAACAAAAGGTTAGAAGGTTAAACATTTTGTAGGTGATCATTGTGAAGTAATAAAAGGTTAAAAGGTTAAACATTTAGTAGGTAATCATTGTGAAGTACCAAAGGTTAGAAGGTTAAACATTTTGTAGGTGATTATTATGAAGTGACAAAAGGTTAGAAGGTTAAACATTTTGAAGGTGATCATTGTAAAGTAAAAAAAGGTTAGAAGTTTAAATATTTTGTAGGTAATCATTTTGAAGTAACAAAAGGTTAGAAGGTTAAACATTTTGTAGGTGATCATTGTGAAGTAAGAAATTGTTAGAAGGTAAAACATTTTGTAGATGATCATTGTGAAGTAACAAAAGGTTAGAAGGTTAAACATTTTGTATGTGATCATTGTGAAAGAACAAAAGGTTAGAAGGTTAAACATTTTGTATGTGATCATTGTGAAGTAATAAAAGGTTAGAAGGTTAAAATATTTTTAGGTGAACTTTTTGAAATATGAAAGGTTAGAAGGTAAAATTATATGTAGGTGATCATTGTGAATTAACAAAAAGCTAGAAGGTTAAAAATTTTGTAGGTGATAATTTTTAAGTAAGAAAAGGTTAGAAGGTAAAACTTTTTGTAGGTGATCATTATGAAGTAACAAAAGGTTAGAAGGTTAAACATTTTGTAGGTGATCATTTTGAAGTAACAAAAGGTTAGAAGGTTAAACATTTTGTAAATGATCATTGTGAAGTAATAAAAGGTTAAAAGGTTAAACATTTAGTAGGTAATCATTGTGAAGTAACAAAATGTTAGAAGGTTAAACATTTTGTAAGTGATTATTATGAAGTGACAAAAGGTTAGAAGGTTAAACATTTTGAAGTTGATCATTGGGAAGTAAGAAAAGGTTAGAAGGTTAAATATTTTGTAGGTAATCATCGTGAAGTAAGAAAATGTTTGAAGGTTAATTATTTTGTAGGTAATCATCGTGAAGTAAGAAAATGTTTGAAGGTTAAACATTTTGTAGGTAATCATTGTGAAGTAACAAAAGGTTAGAAGGTTAAACATTTTGTAGGTGATCATTGTGAAGTAAGAAATTGTTAGAAGGTAAAACATTTTGTAGATGATCATTGTGAAGTAAAAAAAGCTTAGAAGGTTAAACATTTTGTATGTGATCATTGTGAAGTAAAAAAAGGTTAGAAGGTTAAACATTTTGTAGGTGATCATTGTGAAGTAAGAAATTGTTAGAAGGTAAAACATTTTGTAGATGATCATTGTGAAGTAACAAAAGCTTAGAAGGTTAAACATTTTGTAAATGATCATTGTGAAGTAACAAAAGGTTAGAAGGTTAAACATTTTGTAAGTGATCATTGTGAAGTAATAAAAGGTTAGAAGGTTAAAAAATTTTTTGGTGAACATTTTGAAATAGGAAAGGTTAGAAGGTAAAACAATATGTAGGTGATCATTGTGAATTAACAAAAGGCTAGAAGGTTAAGCATTTTGTAGGTGATAATTTTTAAGTAAGAAAAGGTTAGAAGGTAAAACATTTTGTAGGTAATCATTGTGAAGTATTAAAAGGTTAAAATGTTAAACATCTTGTAGGTAATCGTTGTGAGGTAACAAAAGGTTAGAAGGTTAAACATTTTGTAGGTGATCATTATGAAGTAAGGAATTGTTAGAAGGTAAAACATGTTGTAGATGATCATTGTGAAGTAACAAAATGTTAGAAGGTTAAACAATTTGCATGTGATCATTGTGAAGTAACAAAAGGTTAGAAGGTTAAACATTTTGTAGGTGATCATTTTGAAGTAAGAAAAGGTTAGAAGGTAAAACAATATGTAGGTGATCATTATGAAGTAACAAAAGGCTAAAAAGTTATGCATTTTGTAGGTGATCATTTTGAAGTAAGAAAAGATTAGAAGGTAAAACATTTTGTAGGTGATCATTATGAAGTAACAAAAAGTTAGAAGGTTAAACATTTTGTAGGTGATCATTTTGAAGTAACAAAAGGTTAGAAGGTTAAACATTTTGTAGGTGATCATTGTGAAGTAATAAAAGGTTAAAAGGTTAAACATTTTGTAGGTAATCATAGTAAAGTAACAAAAGGTTAGAAGGTTAAACATTTTGTAAGTGATTATTATGAAGTGACAAAAGGTTAGAAGGTTAACCATTTTGTAAGTGATTATTATGAAGTGACAAAAGGTTAGAAGGTTAAACATTTTGAAGGTGATCATTGTAAAGTAAAAAAAGGCTAGAAGGTTAAACATTTTGTAGGTTATCATCATGAAGTAAGAAAATGTTTACAATGATTACCTACAAGATGTTTAACCTTCAAACTTTACAATGATTACCTACAAAATGTTTAACCTTCAAAGTAAAAAAAGGTTAGAAGGTTAAACATTTTGTAGGTGATCATTGTGAAGTAAGAAATTGTTAGAAGGTAAAACATGGTGTAGATGATCATTGTGAAGTAATAAAAGGTTAGAAGGTTAAACAATTTGTATGTGATCATTGTGAAGTAACAAAAGGTTAGAAGGTTAAACATTTTGTAGGTGTTCATTTTGAAGTAAGAAAAGGTTAGAAGGTAAAACAATATGTAAGTGATCATCGTGAAGTAAGAAAATGTTTGAAGGTTAAACATTTTGTAGGTAATCATTGTGAAGGAACAAAAGGTTAGAAGGTTAAACATTTTGTATGTGATCATTGTGAAGTAACAAAAGGTTAGAAGGTTAAACATTTTGTATGTGATCATTGTGAAGTAACAAAAGGTTAGAAGGTTAAACATTTTGTAGGTGGTAATTTTGAAGTAAGAAAAGGTTAGAAGGTAAAACAATATGTAAGTGATCATCGTGAAGTAAGAAAATGTTTGAAGGTTAAACATTTTGTAGGTAATCATTGTGAAGTAACAAAAGGTTAGAAGGTTAAACATTTTGTATGTGATCATTGTGAAGTAACAAAAGGTTAGAAAGTTAAACATTTTGTATGTGATCATTGTGAAGTAACAAAAGGTTAGAAGGTTAAACATTTTGTAGGTGTTAATTTTGAAGTAAGAAAAGGTTAGAAGGTAAATCAATATGTAGGTGAACATTGTGAAGTATCAAAAGGCTAGAAGGTTATGCATTTCGTAGGTGATCATTTTGAAGTAAGAAAAGGTTAGAAGGTAAAACATTTTGTAGGTGATCATTGTGAAATAACAAAAGGTTAATTATTTTTTAGGTGATAATTTTGAAGTAACAAAAGGTTAGAAGGTTAAACATTTTATAGGTGATCATTTTGAAGTAAGAAAAGGTTAGAAGTTAAAACATTTTGTAGATGATCATTGTGAAGTAACAAAAGGTTAGAGGGTTAAAAATCTTATAGGTGATCATTGTGAAGTAAGAAAAGGTTAGAATGTCAAACATTTTGTAGATTATCATTATGAAATACAAAAGATTAGAAGGTTAAATATTTTGTAGATGATCATTTTGAAGCAAGAAAAGGTTAGAAGTTAAAACATTTTGTAGGTAATCATTGTGAAGTAACAAAAGGTTAGAAGGTTAAACATTTTGTAGGTGATCATTGTGAAGTAATAAAAGGTTAAAAGGTTAAAAATGTTGTAGGTGATCATTGTGAAATAACAAAAGTTAAATAGGTTAAAAATGTTGTAGGTGATCATTGTGAAATAACAAAAGGTTAGAAGTTTAACATTTCGGAGGTGATCATTGTGAAGTAAGAAATTGTTAGAAGGTAAAACATGGTGTAGTTTATCATTGTGAAATAACAAAAGGTTAGAAGGTTAAACACTTTGTAGGTGATCATTGTGAAATAACAAAAGTTTAAAAGGTTAAAAATGTTGTAGGTGATCATTGTGAAATAACAAAAGGTTAGAAGTTTAACATTTCGTAGGTGATCATTGTGAAATAACAAAACGTTAGAAGGTTAAACATTTTAAAATTGTATAATTTTTATTAAAATACAATTATATAACATAGTTTGTTTGTTACATATTTTATGAAATACATTACAGTATACTTTAACATGAAAATATTTATTCCTGCTCAAACATGCAAAGAACATCGATGTCTTAATCTGGTGTAGGGTAAATACTTTGTATAATATTTTAGTGCAATACATTCATGATTAGTTTAAATTAAACATTTATATAAACTAACTTTAACTAGTGGACAGATATTTACATCTTTAGTTACGTGATTATTGTATGTTTTAATTTTAAATTACATAAATGTTCGTTGATAGAACGGATTATTTGGGTTTCACGTTGTCTTTCATTACTACTAAAATCATATAATTTCACTAATTAAGAAAGTATTAAAAGTAAATCATAAAATATATTCTCCAGCATTCTTAGACATTTATGTACTTTATAACTATACTAGTATTACTAAGTCTCACAAGTTAAAATAATTAATACTAAACAACAGCCCATCGTCAAATATGAACCAATCCGCTTATTACCCAAATTTACTCCATATTAAAAAAAAATGCTTCTTAAAATATATATAGCACAACAATATTAGAGTACTAGCATTGTTAAATGCAAAGACTATATTAAGTATCAAAATAAAATTTAACTATTTTTCGTAAAATACACTCCATTGGAAACGTCAAATAAAAGTTATGTTATAATTTTGAATCTTCTGATTAAATGGGCAGCAACAGACTTCGTTATCATTAAAATTAAGGCCTAACTCAAAATTCAATTTTCCAGCTAAAGATTTGTTGATAAAGGATTGCTATAACTGACTATAACTTTAGAAACAGATAGTTCCAAGAAAATCTAACACTAATCAAACTACTTTTAGCTCAAGTTTGTATCAAATCAGGTAAAATAATTGTGGATTTGTGCCAGTAACATGTTAGAGTTTAGTATCTAGGTAGTTGTTATCTTTAATGGAGGTTTATTCAACCAATTACTGCTTCAAAACTGTGTTGTACTATGTTCTAATGCACGTAGTTTGTATTAGTAATAGTTGGAATAATATTATATAACAACAATATAATTATATCAAATATTCTGTATGTTTAAGGAGTGTGTTTAAGTTGTAATTTAGTCTTAATGTAATTTTATGAATAATGCATGTAATGTTTGATTAATGTATTTTAAAATAAAAATCTCGTTCTGAATCTGTACCTCTCTCTATTTATTTAACATTTTCATGCAAAAATTACTGTAGGTATAAAACAATGCCTATTAAATAGTATTTAAAAGTAGTTTGTATTATTTACGAATAAAATATGGAATATAACCATACACTTTGGTCATTATTGTGTTTTAATAATGAGCAACTTTAACTTTGCAGTATTATGGAAATATTTTTGAATACCTAATATAGACACTGTAATGAAGTAGGTTGGTTATAACTATGCATACTGAACATTGGCTATGTTAGCTATGGAATATTAAAATTAATATGAAATTACACACATAAGTAAAACAATCAAAAGTTAATCAAAAAATTTTATTTATTTTGCTATACCAAATATTTTACTACAAAGTGAAGCCCAGTAATAAGTTTGTAAGTGAATCAAAGTGTAACATTCGTTCTCTTCTTAATTACCTCAAACACCCACAAAAGCATTTTATTGTTATAAAGTGGCAGCATTTAATAATTACATTTGTTATACTTAAATTGACCCAATGAGAGAGAACATTTGGAATTCGTGGAGAAAATAGTATCTTATGACTTAAGCCTCGGTTAAGATCATAAAAAGACAAAGTTTTAAGAAAATATATGGATTCTTTGTGTCTAACTGACACTTAATGATGTAATATTAATGTGTTATATCATATTCAATAATAGTATTATTTGTTATTTGGCTCTTGTCTGATATATAATTATCACAATCTTCCTTATGTGAATAATCATTAAAGAGGTTGAGTAAGGATGAGATCCCTGGGAAGGTTAGCTTCTAATTAACAGAATACAGTTACTATGACTACTTCCCGCAATTAATTGTATAACAGAATTATTAAACAATCAAATATGAATTGTTAGGAAGTTTTATTAAGTGCAAAGGTGCTGATATACTTTAAATATGTAAATAAACATTTAAAATATAGATGACAGACCCTTGTTATTTAAGGCTTCTATCTTTAGTATTGAAAATAATTTAATTTTTTTATAACCATGTTATTTCTTGACAACTAGTTTACAAATTTATCGCGTAACGTAAAATAAATAATGCAGTAAAATGATCAAATACATCAGCTCGATGGAAAGTTGAAGTTTCAGTGAAAAGTACAAAAAGTAATTAATTAGTTTCATTTCGTTTTAAATTTTATTCATAATATGACATTCAGTATTTAAATGTATATAAATAAAACTTAATTTCATATAAAGTGCTTGTAGAACTTATATGCCTCTATATTTTACAGACACAAATCAAATATATTAAAGTAAAATATAAATTGTTTTAAGTAATAATGTATTTTGTTAGGTTTTATTGAGTCATAGGAAGAAAAAGACTTTTATTTGTAAGAAGTAACAGTAATGAATAATAAATTTGCATAAATACCATTATTCGACCACAATGAACATAAAATAATCCTTTACTAGGTTTTTCTATGAAACTGTATTCGTTAAACCGATTTAGCAAAAGTTAGGTCGTTCGTTAAACAATGGACAGAAGCGGACTTTATAAAAGCCATTTTATCATTATAGTTTAAATAACAGAGGGCTTGAAGACTTACACCAATGACTATGTCGATTAGTAATTACAATCTAATGGCTATAAAAAGGGTCAATTTATATATTGATTGTCTATATTTGCCGTATTTATATTAAAATACATCAGTGAAGAAGTATTTACAGTTAAATACTGAATTAACATGCAAAAGAGTAAGAAGCAAATTTATATTTATATTGTTTGATATCTGTGTAGATAAGACCACTTCTTGTCAAGGCATATTTTGAACAATGTTGTGTAAAAAAAAAATAAAAAAAAATAAAAGTACAATGAAAATATTCTAAGCCATTAGACATACATTTCTTGTAATTACCCCTACAACGGCCTGCTATTTGTATCGGCCCATTTCAGTGGATTACACAGTAATACCGCAATTTTAGTCCATCAAGATGGTTGGCCAAAGGTTAAGTTTGGCCATTTATATAATACCCTGCAATTTGTGGGGGGAGATCATTTTTTAAGTTTATTTCCTTTCCTATATCCCAAAATTCTGCTAACATCATTAGGTTCTTTAAGATTATTTTTATAATCTTCGTATTCTTTAATAGTAACTTAATTTTTATTTGTATTTATTTAAACGTCCAGGCAGCCAATTTACATAGCAATACATTGAAAATTAAAAACAATTAAGTTACAAAATAATAACAATACGATGGCAAAATATCCAATAACAATCGGTACAACAACAATACATCAGTGTGTGAAATACAGAGTATATAAAAACTAAATAAAATTGCAATAAAATAATAGGTTAAATAACAACAAGATATATACTATAACTACCAACAACAATATAAACAAAGTAATACTAAAATAAATAACAGTAAACAAAATATATAAAATAACAGCTCAAACAAAAACGTGAAATAATTTAAAATTAATAAAATATAACTATCGTGAATACAAATATCTTCAAAAGTAATAAATGAATACACCAGTTTCAGGTGGAAAGAGTGCGAAAGGCGTGATTTTGTAAGGTTGTCATTGAAGAAATCGCACTCAGGAGCACACGGTTCCTCAGTCGAACAAATCTTGCCAGAGGACTATATAGGTCAAAGTTGGTGGAATAATATCAGCAACTAAGAAATGCCTGAGCTCTAGTACTTGCTGGTACTCTGAAGTGCTAGGAGATCAGGGACCTGCAGGAGAGAATTCATAATATTGTAGATTATCAAAACGTCAGCCACATTACGTCGCAGTTCAAGTGAGGAAAGATTTAAAACTTCCGATAAGACTTATTTATACAGGGACCTCCAGTTAGCCATATCCCAGACGAACACCAAATAGACGAATGAAGCATCTCTGCAGAGCCTCCAATATAGATTTGGCACATGCTGTATCAGAAGACCATACGGGGCTTGCGTATTCCACGAGCTGCCTTACCAGAGAACAATAAAGAGTAAGTAGAGCAGGTTGGCTGTCCAAACCCTTCGAGAATCTGGATATGAAGCTGAGCATCTTATTAGCCTGGTTGCTGATCTTTTCAAATGTGAAGAAAACCCCATATCACTATCAAAGCAAACACCTAAGAATTTGATGCTCAGACACCTTGGAATTTGATATGCAGAAATAAAGTAAGTGTGTAACATGGAAATTTGGTTCTATGGAAAGTGACGACAGAGCACTTTCTGGGGTTTATTGACATATTTTTTTTTCTGGCACACCAGTCTTCTATCGCTCTGTTGGATTCTATGGAAGTCATCGTAGGAGCAAATTTCGCTGAAAATCTCTAAGTTATCAGCAAATTGTAAGGCATTTAACACCAACCACATCCAAAAGAATATTAGCAAAGATATTGAAAATGGAAGGTCCCAAAATTGAACCCTGAGGGACTCGAGGAAAAGGTGAGAAAGGTTTAGATATGGAGCAGCTAATTCTGACAACAAAAGAGCGATCACGTAAGTAATAGTCGGAAATCCATGCCAAGAGTGGATCAAGAACACCATTGCCCCTGGGTTTGGCTGTTAGAAGGGAATAGTCAACCTTATCAAGGACCTTCACCATGTCAATATATATATCGTGTCAACCTGTATGTTCATGCTAAATGCAGCCAATACATGTTTTTGAAAAAGGATAAGATTGGAGACAGTAGATTTTCCTCTAATAAAAGCAAGTTTTCCTAGGGTGGATAACTAGATATAATGGGATTCAGTCTATCGACCACAATGCCTTCGAAAAATGTCCCAATACTAGGGAGAAAATATATGGGGCGATAATGTCTTATGGTCATTAGCCTTATGCAAAGGAATTATGTAGCCATTCCTTAATATCCTGGAGAAAACACCTCTTGTAAGTGATTACTAGAGGTTCAGCAAGGTTGATCCGACAGTGGTGAAGTACAGCAAGAGGAATATTATCGATGCCTGCACCTTTTTTAGTATCCAAATGTTCCAGTCTGAGTTCTACCTCCCCCTAGTAACCGTGATGTTGCTGAGGCAGTCAAATGTAGAAAACTTGAAGCAGTTGGTGAGGGAGAGAGTATACGGAACTAAAGTAAGAAGAGAAAATATGGCTTCTACTTTGAGAGTCCTTGGCTTCCTTATCATCGAGTTGTAGACAAGTTGGAATGTCAGGAGATCCCCTTTAAGTTTTTAGGAGGCCCTAAAAAGCTCGGAGATCGGATGAAATGTTTGCTCCGACTCGGGACAAATACTGACGGTAACATTCACGAGACAGTATTTTGCAAGCATCTCTAAGATTAGAGAACTCAAAGTGATGAGCACGGTTGAGAGTTGATTTAAAGCGATTATGAGCTATCTTTTTCATTATAATAAGTTTCTTCATATTCCCAGAGAACCATCTTGGAAAATGAGGAACACCAAACTTTTTCATTGGATTCGCATCGAGAATAATTTTTTTCTACGGATATTGATAGAAAATTACTGTAGAAACAAAACTTAATACTCGGAAGTTACATTCGTAAGTGAACGAAACATAATAATTAATATTGAGATAAATTAGATTAAAAAAAAAAAATACTCACATATAATTATTACAAAAAAGCTAGGAAATATATTAGTATAAATTACTTACTTTATATTATGTACAATAAAACTTACGAATTTCTAAATTAAAAACCATATTTGATTTTCGAATTATTCTCTATATAGGAATCAACAACTATCAAAAAGATTTACTTTTTGCACACAATTAGTTTTATCATACAAAATTAAATTTAACTCTCAAAAGACAAAGGTGATTATTATTTTACAATTCCCAGGATATCACTTAGCATTTGATTTGTCACGGGTTTGTCACGAGCTAAAACAACTATCACTAAGCATTTGATTTGTCACGGGTTTGTCACGTGTTAAAACAACTATCACTAAGCATTTGATTTGTCACGGGTTTGTCACGAGTTAAAACAACTATCACTAAGCATTTGATTTGTCACGGGTTTGTCACGTGTTAAAACAACTATCACTAAGCATTTGATTTGTCACGGGTTTGTCACAAGTTAAAACAACTATCCTAATTTACACGGATGAAAATGTACAACACAGTAAATACAAATGAAAATGTACAACACAGTTAAATGGGAACGTACTTGAATCTTTAGTGGTATTTTATAATGATTCCTACATTTTCCAAATATTAGCTCCAGTAACTATTACTAGAACAAATTATTATTCGTAAGCACACATAATGAGAACTCGTTTAATGATATGTATATTATTAAGAAAAGAATATCATTATTAGTTTAACTATATACTCTGTATAAGTTCTACTATTCGGTATATATATTTATAAGTATATCTACTATATAAGTGTATTCCAGCTTTTTTACTTTTTAAATTTAATCCATTTTCACGAAACTATGTACAGTACTTACCAACAGCTTCCCATACAGGTGCATTTTACATTCTCAAAAAGTACAATTATATGTATTTATGTGTGCTAGAAAAAAATTAATAGTTGAACATTTTTATTCTCGCTCTAATAAAACACTACTACTATATTCTAGCTGAAGATATTTTATCATTGTGCTGTAGAACATTATTAGAAAACATTAAACACTAAACAACCCCTATATAATAGTTGAAAGGATATTTTTCATTTTTGTTACATTATTGAGGATTACGAATTATGATATTGTCAAGGTTCATGATAGTAAAAAATATTTAATAAATAATCAAGGACTTTCTGAAAAATGTTAATAAAAATTATTCATAGAATGTTAATCCTAGTCCCCACTAACAAACATGTTTTCTGAAATAGTATTTACAAACAGTTTGTCAACTGTTTTCAGTATTTTTGTGTTGTTTTTGTGATGTTTCCCAAATATTTTCCCAACTGTTTGGAAACTGTTTCCCGACACGCTTAAGTGTTTCTGGGACCGAAAAACAGTGTTTTCTGTTTTCAAGAGCAAATGGAAAAAACGCAAACATGTTTCCGTCTTGAAGACACAATTATAATGGAAGAGGGAACTCGGGAACTCGAATGACTCATCGGGCGTCAGCAGTGTTTTCAGGCGACTTGCAAGTGGAAATCTTGCAAGAGGCGACAGTCTTGGGAAATCTTTAAGCGCTTGTCACGATGAACTGGTTGAAACCAGGGCGATCGTCGTCAAGCAAACGAAAGAAATATCTTCTTGGATGGCTAAGGTCGAGGCCCTATCAGCTTAAAATGCGTCGATGAGCAAACGAATAGTGGAGTTGGAGACACGGATTGACGATTCCGAGTGGTATTCCCGCCGCAACACTGTGGAGATCCACGGTGTTCCCATGGAGAAGGATGAGAACGTTGTCTCTCGGTCGTCATGGCTGTGGAGCGAGGACAACATGACTGACGCTTGTCATCGCCTTCGCACTAGGACGGAGGGAAAACCACCAGCTATTGTTGTCAAGATGGTGAGGGTATCGACGCTGATGAACTGGTCCGGAAAAGAAGAGTGAAGAGGAATCTGTCCACTCACGATATTGCAATGACGTCAAGACCATTTGAGCCGGTGTACGTCAACGATAGCCTAGCCGTGGCGAGGAGACGACTTCTGGAGACAGCCAGGCAGGTGAAGAAGGATAAACATTTTACCTATTTGTCGATCAGAAACGGGAAAAGTCTGTTGCGGAAAAATGCTTGTGAACGTTTGACTAAGACAGAAGTAGAAATTGTCGTTATTTTATTGTACTATTTGTTTCTTATTTTTATTATGATTTTATATATTTCTTATTAGATGAGTTATATATTTTATTAATTTATTCTAAAATCCAGTTAGTTGTGTCACAAAACTTGAAGTCTTCTTTATTTTGTTTCTATATAAAAAAAACAGTGGTTAATGTTGTGTTGCTTTATAACAATCCTAAATGCAATATTGAATCGATATATTATTTAGTAGTAGTTTACTCAATTTCCATATTAATAAATTATACTATTCCATTGCCATTAATTAATGTTTAATATATTCTTAATTAAGTACAGTATTTTATTTTAATGTAAGAATAACATTTTTGAATTTGATGTAACATTTTTACTTATTTATATATTAAATAAAAATAATTGTATACATTATTTGTTATTTTCTCTTCAAATAAGTTACTTGAGGTCTATTGGGCAAATTTCTTAAATGTTTCAATTTCTTAAATTCAATCATTAATCAAATTTTTTATGTTAAAGTGTACGTTTTCTAACGATTTACCTTCACTTATTTCTATGGCATTATTAAGATTAATACCACCAATCAGTTTTTATTATTATGATCAGATTGAATTTCTATATTTTGACTAGTATGATAAGTTGTGTTTGTGATATATGTATAGCTTGAATGGAATTTTATTGGTAATTTCAGTAAATTTTTCGGTACCATGTGAGCAATGTCTTGATTATTTTCAGTAATGACTTAATTGCATAACTATTTAGATACCTGTTCAGTTATTTAATGCAATAATTCCAATTATTTTCTTTTTAATTTTTTCTATAAAAAATAATGTGTGTATATATTCATTCTTTATTCATCCTTTTATAGAATATTTGAATCAATAAATTAGCTCTGGAGTCTAATTTACAAACTCAATATTCTTTAAATCAAGATAATTGTTCATTTATTGTTATCAATCAAAATATTCGTAGTGTAAGAGAAAGCTTTAATTTTTTTTTTTTTTAATTGAGATTACAAATTTAAGTTTCTATCCAGATATTGTTATTTTAACTGAAATTTTGATTACTAACGATGAACACAGTCATTATAGACTAGAAGGTTACAATTCTTTCTTTCATTGTAATGACAGTTATCGGTCAGGTGGTGTGGCAGTATTTGTAAGAGGTTCTTATCACAGTTCCATTGTAAATAGTTTCACTGAAGTGGGGTCAGCTGACCACCTCCACCTCACCTGACGCACCGATAGCGTGGACTTCAACCTCCTCACTGTGTACAGGCTGCACAGGGTCTCTAAGGCACAATACCTTATTGATTTAAATTCAATATTGACCAACATGAATGGCAAAAACATAATATAAGACAATTATTTAAATTGTAAAATTTTGATGGACGATAATATTGTTAATAAATATCTCACTCTTTTGGCTAGCCATGCTTATAATTGTTTAATTAATGAAGCAACTAGAATAGTTGAAATAAGTGGAAATTGCATTGAGCATTGTTTTTTAAGATTTGACACTAGTTGTAAAACTTTAATAAATTATGATAGTAGAGTTCTACACATAGGTACTCATCAATCTATGACAATATTACATTGGCTTTTGGAGAATAAAGTATTATTATTATTATTATTATTATTATTATTATTATTATTATTATTATTATTAATCGAAATAAAACAGAAGCTGAGAACAAATATGTGTGGTGAGAGTACCTCCATAAATTTATTAAAACTGGATAGACAAATTCAACAGATTGATTGGATTGATTTATACGCAGGCATTACAGCAACAGAAAGTTTTAACATTTTTATAAATAAGATTCATAATGCAATAGAAATGAGTACAGAGTCACGTAAGATAAATAATAAGAGAACTAAACTAACTCCTTGGATTACAGACAGCCTGTGCGCTGGAACGATGAGAAGAAGAAAGGTGTATGCACTAATGAAATCAAGACATCATAATTTGAATATAAAATTCTATTACAATAAACTGAAGAATAGACTTAAACATCAATTAAAAGTAGCTAAGGATAATTACTATATGAACAGATTTGAGAATCATGCCGAAGACCCTCGTGCGCAGTGGAATATTGTTAACGACATCATTGGCGATTCAAGACCTATGATTGATATTGTTGAAATTAATAAAGATCCAGATGTATTAAATGATAAAATGATGATTGCAAATGAATTTAGTATTTTTTTTTTAAATGTGCCACATTCAATACATAATTCAATTAATAGTTCAGCAGCAATTGGTATTAATTACTCTCACTATATTCGAACCGGCAGAGACCATTGTTGTTGAAACTCATACATCATCGCTCAACACATCAGCTGTTGTACAACAAAGACTTAACCATCTCCTCATTGCTATGTAATAGATTAATAACCAGAAAACACTAAAATGTCCAGAAGTATTTTGTACATATACCATTGGTTTGTGTTACCTGCAATACAGTTTGTCGTTTAGAAATAAAATTGTTTACAAATATTTGCTATACAGTAGTTTGTTCAAAATTGCTTATTATGATCATGTCATTGTTTAACACTGTATCACAAAACGGCACATACACGGTCAATGGCGATGATCCACCCGCCCACCCAAACACGTGCAGTGGTGATGACCCACCCATCCACTCATACGTACAATGGTGATAATTTATGAAGAAATTATTGATCGTGTGCAAAAGAGATTTTAAAAATGTTTGTATTTTAAATGTTTTAATTTTTACACTTATTTAATTCCTTACAATGAGCTGTTGGGGATGTTTGGATTAGAGAGCCTGAGCCGGAGGAGACGGGTCATGGAGCAGTCTTATCTATGGGGCCTGGTGCATGGTAGGGTGGATGATGCGTGCTGCCTAGAAGCTCTCACTTACCGCGTACCAAACTTTAACAGCAGAAATAAATTTTTGTTTATATACCTCACTCGCGCACGGCCATGAGAGCGTCCTTCCCTCTGTTGCGGATGATGAGATCATATAACGCAATAGTTTTACAGGGATCTGATATTGATATTCACTTTGATAATTTATGTATTTTTAAAAAGAAATGCATTTTATTTCTGTAATATAATTAATTGCAATTCAATAAATCTCCTAAAACTGTTACGGTTAAAAATCGTTGTTTTTTAATTGATTTTGATGGGTTAAAATGTATTTATTATAATGGTATCTTTATTAATGTTACTTTTTGTTTTATTTATTGATGTTTATTTATATTTATTTTGGTTTGTTTATTTTAGACGTTAGGTAATAACTTGTTTAAACTTATTTGCTAAGTATTATATAATGTTAATTATGATATTGTGATCATTATTTTTAGTTTGTTATGTAAATATTGTGCTCCGGTCGTTCTTCAGAGAAATTGGACTTGACTGAAACCACTATATTGAACTTTAATATATTTGTTCTGCTATAATGTAATTGGGATATCCTGTTTTATAGGAAGAAAAAATAAAAATAAATAAATTGAATTATGAGAAACTCGAATCCTGTTCATGTGTTAATGTGTTAATCATTCATATTGCCAACAGTGAATACATTGAATTATGAATACTCCATCCCAAATTAAAGACCTTTAAATAAAATAATAATTTATAGCGTGTAAGATAGTTAGCATCTCTTTCAAGTATAAGATTGTCAGTAATTACAGTTATATTTAATTATTTCAAATAAATAAAATTACAAAAAGGTGTATGTACACTTAACAATAACAAAGGGATATAAAATTGTATGTATGGGAATTATAAAATGGGATTATAGAAACTTAGAAGTTGAAACTTTCAAATTCTATGTTTTCAAAACTATTGTTTTACAGAGTTGCCATTATTCAAAAGCTCCTAAATTGTATAACTCTCCCTACGTCGTGTCTATTACATTGCGAAATCAGACGGAACAGTTTTTTTTAGCTAATAAAATATTTCAAATATTTTACAAATTTCAGCTAAATAAAAAAGTTGAAATTTTTACTAGCCAAAATAAATTACAAATTTTAGGGCAGATAAATACACTTTATAGCAAAAAGGAACTATAATGCAAAAACATAAGATATTTTCCTCAGTATTCAAATTCTAGCAATATATTGTAAATATATTATGAGATGTTCAAACGTGAAAAAAGGAAACCAAGTGCTTTGTTATTTTTCCACAATAGTTTTGTTACATTTACGATGGTAATAATTCAATCCCGCGTTTAAAAGATAAAATATATTATTAATTTTGCATAAACGAGGCGGAATCCATGATAAAAGCTAGACTGTTATTCAGTCAAAAAATGCCAGCTTAAAAAAATATGAAGGAACCTAATACATCTAGTTTGAAGCAGTTTGAGGTTATTCTTTAAATGGTATGCTTTATATTAACATGTTAAATAGTATTAAGTTTGTAATGATAATCCTGATTAAATTACAAAACATTTAAACAAACAAATGTATTGTTCGAATTTATAGATTTGTTCAGCTGCACTTTACATAGGAGCTAATGTAGTATTACACTGGCATTTACTGGTTTGTAGAAAAATTAAAATAATAATATATACTAAAAATAGAAGCATTATCTTCTGAAAGAGACTAAATATTGTACTGACTAATCGTATAAAGGCACTTTGAAAAGGGCAAATAAACATTATAAATTTCAGTTCATTTCTTAGCATTTTGGGGAGTTACGGTTAAGAATTAATCATTTGGTAGTTTCAACAGGAAAAATAAAAACTTACTGTTATCAAGTACTTTAATTTCAATATGTCATTCGTTT
>JAQJVL010005154.1:0-37749 GCA_035578905.1 Stictocephala bisonia | reverse complement strand
TTTTGAAAGGAAGGAGATTTGAGACAATACCCGAGATTAAAGAAAATGCGACGAAGGAGCTGAAGGACATCACAAAAGAATTTTCCAGGAATGTTACCAACAGTGGAAACACTGTTGGAATAAGTGTGTGCGTTGGGGAGGGGAGTACTTTGAAGGGGATCATTACATGTAAATTCTCAATAAAATAAATTTTGTGTTATGACATCAGCCTATGTATTTATTGAACAGTTCTCGTGTTGCAAAAATAGGCTAATTTAAATAAAATTCCACTCCATTAAAGCGTTAAATACAAGTGGAATATACTGCGGTTCATTAAGAAGTAATAAGTCGCAAAGCAACAATACAAATATTTCAGTAACAATTACAGTGGGAAGAACTGATAGATAAGATTGGCGACGGAACAGGTGCGGCGGAACTAGTGTGGGCTCTGATCTAGCCAGCCACAGGAAGTACCCCGCACCGCACCAAACAGGTTCTATACCCAACCACCAACAACTGATATGGTTGGCAATTGTCACAACGGAACCAGTGCAGACTCTGCTCTGGCTACAGGTAGTACTCCGCACCGCACCAAACATTTTCTACACCCAACCACCAACAACTGATATGGTTGGCAATTGTCACATCGGAACCAGTGCAGACTCTGCTCTGGCCACAGGAAGTACACCGCACCAAACAGGTTCTACACCCAAACCACCAACAACTGATATGGTTTGCAATTGTCACGGCGGAACAAGTGTAGACTCTGATCTAGCCACAGGAAGTACACTTCACCAAACAGGCCTACAGTTTTTACTTAACCTAACCTTAGGGTTAGGTCCACTAACAACTGATATGGTTGGCAATTGTCACGACGGAACCAGTGTAGACTCTGCTCTGGCCACAGGAAGTACACCGCACCCAACAGGTTCTACACCCAACCAGTAACAACTGATATGGCTGGAAATTGTCAAGACGGATTCAGTGTAGACTCTGCTCTGGCCACAGGAAGTACACCGCACCAAACAGGTTCTACACCCAACCACCAACAACTGATATGGCTGGAAAATTGTCATGACGGATTCAGTGTAGACTCTGCTCTGGCCACAGGAAGTACACCGCACCAAACAAGTTGTAACCCCTACCCTACCACTGATTCCAATCTCTGATTTGGAAAATATTTTTTTTAGGCTATTGAACAGTAATTAATTTCCACAACTTCTATCCTGGAAATAAAAAAAAGTGTCAAACTTTCAGTTAGTCCTTTAGTATTTATTGCATATGTTCATTTTACAAAATAATCGCATTTAAGTATATTATATTGAAGGAGAAAAAATGTGGAGAACCAAAGTAGTATAGCATACGATTTTCTCATAAACTTTTTTCAGGACATAATGTACTTCTTAGTTTTATTATGTTATATGACCAAGTTTTATTTAACCAGACTTACCAAGTTCTGTGACGATTCATTACTGATGCAGGTGCGAAAAGGTTCGCGAACGGAAGCACACCGCAATAAACAGGTCCAGTCTTCGATCTCCGCTTCCGGTACGGACACATTTTTAAGGAATTCATCACTCTTAAGACTTTAAACTACAGTAAAAGGATTATGAAAAGTCGCCCTGTTCGATCACTGATACTGAAATACTGAAGACCAACGATGGAATACATTAAAGCAAGCAATAGAAAATGTAAGAACAGAAAACCCGTTCTCATTCCACGCATGGATTACATAAAATCGCAACGTTCCAAATTATAAAATAATTGAACAAATTACATTATATTTATATTTATATATATATATATATATAAATATAATGTAATTATACACAATAAATATAATGTATACATAACATGGTGGCTGAAAAGTAACTTGCGCCTCCTCTAACTTTTTTAATACTAAAAATATTATTTCAGTTTGTAGCAACCTTCTTGAGTATGAGGGGCTACATAATGAAAGCATTTTAAAATATCTCCCCCTGAAGGGGACTGGTGGGGGGGGAGTAAACTCAAAATTTTTAAACAGCAACACCTACCATGTGACCCTTCTAAAAAGAGAGCTTGGTGAGACAAGAAGGTTAACATAAAGAGAAGTGAAATCAGAAGACCCAAAACAAAATGGCGGCCAAATACATGAAATGACTGAAAAGTAACTTGCACCCCTCTCCAACTTCTTTAATATTGAAAATATTTTTTTTTTTTTTCAGTTTGTGGCAGTCTTGTTATGTATGATTGGCTACAATAATAAAAGCATTTTAAAATGTTCCCCCTTGAAGGGGACTTGGGGGTTGGGGGCAACTAAAAATTATGAAATATCAACTCCTACCGTGTGACCCCTGTGATAAAAGAGCTTGGTGAGACAAGAAAGTTAACATAAAGAAAAGTGATATCGGACCACCCAACATAAAATGACGCCAATAAAGGAAAGTGGATCAAAAATAACCCTCTGTGACGTTTTTATGTAAAAAAGATTCAATTTATGTCTGAGGCATTATTTGTAGATGTTTTGTGACCAAAGCTACCTTTACTCAATAATTATATATTTCAAGTCTTCTGAGGGGGTAGGGTAGGGGCATCCCATGGCTACACTTTTAGAAACATTATTATGCAATACCTTATTTTGGAGGTCTAGGATATACTATAAGAAAACACTCTCTTAAACTGTTTGGATGCCTTTAGACAACTTGAAGAGTAATTTTCTTCATGTTAACTTTCTCGTCTCCCAAACTCTTTTATTAGAGGGGTCACACGGTAGGAGTTACTATTTACCCCTCACCCCTCTTCAGAGGGGGAACATTTTAAAATGCTGTCATTATTATAGCCCCTCATACTCAAGAAGGTTGCCGTAAACGGAAATAAAATGTTTTTAGTATTAAAAAAGTTAGAGGGGTTGCAAGTTACTTTTCAGCCACCCTGCACAGTTATTTTTAGTTACATGTCCACCTTGTTTTTTATGCAATAAGGATCCCCCGCCGATACATTCACAAAAAGGCTACACCTCAAAAGAAGGCCCAACCGAGAGCTTAGTAAAATTATTTTTTTCTTGTGTATTACTTTAAAGTATGCATACAGAAAACCACTGTCTGTTTTAACAAGGTCTTATCGAAAGAATTTTTCCTTCGTAGTAGGGAAAATTTACCGTTTAAGATAAAGTAGTTGCGACGAGATGACGAATGCCCCGTCTGCCAACCACGGCGGAATCGCCAAGTTTACCGGTCCCAACGGGTTTAGTCAACATCAGTCGGCAGTGCTTTTCTCTACCCTGTCCACAAACAATGATGGGAAAACTCTACCTCTAGCACAAAACGATTCTACAAATTTAAGGCAAAACCAAACGTTCGCAAACTTTCTCACCATTGTACGAGAAGGCGCCTGTTGTTTTTTTTCCCAAACCCGATTTGTTTCAAAAAACTTTATGCATAATAAATCAATAAGGGCGACTGGAGACGAGTGAATGCGACGAAAGAAGAGGCCAGAGGAGCGGAACAAACTGGGAAAACGAGGGGAAAGCTAAATGTGCCCCCGGGTTTTGGTGCGCTCGCTACAAATGTTCTGGCCGACCGCAACTGTGGATGCACGACAGCCGAGACCTCACCGCAGACAGAAAAACAAGCGGTATTGAATAATAACTCCAGATTGATAGGGAGGCCGGGAAGAATTTCGAAAAACGTCAATTTCAGACGACGTAAACTAAAAATAATGAGCATTGCCTTCAAAGCTCCAACCGAACAACATTTTAAAAAACACAACAAATTCACTATTACTACAGCATTGTCTGCCAATGTAATAATCAACAAAATAATGTTCCTCACAATAGAGAACTGCCCGTCAATGTAATAATCAAAAAAAACTGTTCCTAAAAAATAGAGAACTGTCTGTCAATGTAATAATCAAACAAAATAACTGGGTTTCCCCAACAAAAGAGAACTGTCTGTAATGTAATAATCAACAAAATAACTGTTCCTCACAAAGAGAACTCCGTAATTAATAATCACCAAAAAATGTTACAATGAACTGCTGTCCTTAATAACAAAAAAAACTGCTAAATGAGAGAATTGCCGTCCAAATTAATAAACAACAAACATAATTTCCTACATTTTGAGCCCCTTGTCCAATGTATAATAAAAAAATACGTTTAAATAAAATGTTGTAAAATATAACAAATAATTTTAAAATAAAAACGCCGTAAAAAATATTAACCAAAATAATGCCCACTAGAGAACTTCTTGTAAGAAATCAACAAAAAATGGTTTCCCAAAAATGAGAACTGGTTCATAAAAAAACAAAACTTTTCCCCAATAAAAACCCCAATTTTTTAACCAAATAAAACCCTACAAAACTTTCTGTATGTAAAATCAACAAAATAAGTTTCCCAAAAATGAGAACGTGTTATAAGAAAAAAACTTCCAAAAAAAAAACCCAAATTAAACAAACAATAATGTCCCACAATAAAATTTTTTTGCAATTTTAATAAAATTGTTTCCCCAAAATTGAAATCTTATGAATTAATAAAAATTTTCTCACAAAAGAAACCCGCCTGCAAGTGATTAAAAAAATAAGCCCAACTGGGGGTCTTTTCAAGAAAACAAAAAATAATTTCCTACAAGAGAACCCGCCATTAATAACAACTGGGGGCCCCAATGGACCCTGCAATGAACAAAAAAATAAATTTCCCAAAATTGAAACCGCCTTCTAATAACAACTGTTCCTTCACCAAAAGAACCCCAATGTAATGACAACATTTTAAACGCCTTCCCAAAAAGGGAAATGGGGGCTTCCAAAAAAACAACAAAAATGGCCCCCATTGAGAATTTTGTAAACCCGCCTTCCCAAAAGGAACTGGGTATTACCCCAAAAAAAATAAATTTTAAAAATTATAATTGATTTAATTTTAAAAAAATGGGGTCTTGCGCCCAAAAACCTGGGAAAGAAAAATTTAAACCCGAAATTTAATTTATTTTATTAATCACCACACTTCAAACATAATTACGGGATACCAGCATTTATGCGTTCCCCAAATTTCCCGTGAATACGAAAGATTTGATTAATATGTTAAAAGGTTATTTATTTAAAAATAAAAAAAGGTTTAAAAATTTTTAACCAAAAAAGCAACAGTAAACATTTTTTTATTTTTTCTCAAACCCGATGTCAAAAAGGGCGAAGTGGGTTCATAAGGGAACCCGTAAAAACTTTTCCAAACTAAGGCCACTAATTTTCCCTTGAAAGACATTAAAATAGCCAAAAAAAGGAAGTCGTGGTTATAAGAGACCCTATTAAAACTTTTTTAACCCCAAAAAATCGCCAACTTGGGACATTCCTGGGTTTAAGCTAAAGATGAGTACAAAAAACAAGGCTAGAGTAGTGGTTCTAAGGGAACCTCCCGAGTAAACAAATATTAACCAAATTGTGCGGTTACCTTTTTTCTTGGGCAATTTCCCAATAAAGGGTTTGGAACTTTTATTTTATGAAGGGGAAAAAAATCGGGGAACCGGCCCCGTCCTAATAAAAAACTGGGGTTGGAACCGCGAAAAAATGGGCTTTGAAACATTTAAAATTAATAACAAATCTTGAAGAAAAAAATGGATTGAAACTAAAACCCGATTAAAAAAATTCTTAGCATGAAAAATACTATTGACAACATTAAAGCCAAATTATAAAATTTTCAAAGCGAAAAATGGGAAATCAAATTTAAACGCCCCTTCAATAAGCGCTTTTTTCCCAATAAACAAAATTGGAAAATTTAGAAATTGAAAACCGAAAAAAAAAGTAATAGGGTCTTCAACGCAAAAAATGGATATAAAATTTAAATTAATAAACTTTTAACAAAACTGGAATTACAAAATTTTAAGTTAAATAGGAAATTTTAAATAACACAAAGGCTTTTTTGAAATTTAAAACCCCCGCATGAAAAAATGGGGGTTTCGACCGGCCAATCTTTAAATTAAACCAGAAAAGGTGGGGTTTGGGGGAAAACTTTTACAAAATTTTAAGATAAAATAAAACATTTTTTGTTAAAGGGTTTTAAACCAGGTTTCCTTTAAACCCCTTTGGATGTGGGCCTACGTTTTAAACATAAAAGGGGGTTTCCCCCTACTTAAAAATTTGTAATTTTACAAAATGGAAAATTTTTCTTTTCAACATTTTAATGAATTTTTTAAACAATTTTGAAGATTTTTTGGAGAATTAAGTTTGGCCCCAAAAATTATTGTTAAAAAAAAAAGGCCAAAAGTCAAAACATTTGGATAAAAATGTTTTTTTCAATTTTCTTTTGTGATGGTACAGAACAGGTTTTACAATAAACATTCAATAAAAAGTTTTAAAAACAAAATATTCTATTTTGGACCATCCTGCCCCTAGCAGTTAAAGGCTTTAAATACTTTTAAAACGAAAGGGGCAACATCATAAAATGTACTAATTTAAAAAAAGTCTAAAAACTACCTTCCCCAAAATGCCCTTATCGGGGGCAATTTTCCGGTTCCAATAGAATAGTAAAAGATTTTTTATAACTTAATTCATAAGGGTTCAGGGAAATAATGAGAGTTTCAGTTGAAACAAATTAACCCCACGGAAGGGTTTTTTTTGAAAAACAATTTTTAAATAACTGAAAATTCCAATTAAAAATGGCCCAATTTAAAAAAAAAGAAACCGAAGAATAATGGTAGTTCCTATAAACATAGGGCTCCTTATAAATTTTTCAAATACTAGTTCGGTGAAGGGGGCTCAATCAAAACCCCGGCTTTTTTCCTTTCCTTGTTCAAAAAAAAAAAAATAAATTGGTTTTGTCAAAAAATTATCAAAGGTCCTTTTTCACTTTCTTTTAGGCTTTTACATAAAATTATTCAAGGCAAGTTTAGTAAAAATGCACAATACTCTTACCATTATACTAAAATCTAATAGTATATGTGTGTGTTTACACGATCACGTAATACTACAGCACCCATTCGTCTGAAATGTTGCATGGACATTCTTAGGGTCTCTTGTTAACACGTAGGCTATCTCCATTTTTAAATTCCATTAGGAAACCACCCCAAGGGGTTCTAAGAAGTATCAATGGACCCCCTAGTGCGATACCAATTTGACAATTAATAGTTTATAATATTTTTATTTATCAGCTGTTGGAATAAATAAACAATTTATAACAAACCTAACCATAACCACGGTAACTAGAAAAGACGGTAGGTAGGTCTCACGACAAGGCTGCGCAGTATACTCTGATGTCACATGGGCGAAATCACCTGGTTTGACTATTCGAAATACTGGTAACTAAATCTACCAATCACATGGAAGCATTCAGCTAAGTAGTAAGCAAGTTATTTATTCACCACTTATAAGCTGGAATTGTAAACTACTGGAACGCAAACCTCGGAGGTAAAGTTAGAACGGCTGGACTATAGAACAGCATTTTTGTGTTTGATGCTGGTAGGTACATGTTTTGTATCACTGATTGCAATAAGCACAATATAAATCAACGTAAACCTCGTACAAAGGACGGGTAGTGTGTTAGTTTTGTTTAAAATTTTAAACTATGAGACCTGATAAAACTCAGGAAGTTTTTTTTTTATCAATACACCATTTATAAAACTTCAGAGTAGATTAAAAGACATGGTTTAAATAACTACTGTAATCTTATATAAATTTTGTATAACATAAAAAATGTGTTACTTTGTAAGCAAACATAATTATTGTTGTTGGATTTACAATAATTCTTATTGGCATATTACTGTTACCCATTAATTAACGCATGACGATTGGCTGTGGTGTTTTATAAATTTTAATAGATATATTGAATTGTATTTGCTACAAATTTGCGTAAGCAATTAATTGGGAATTAATAAACGGTAGCAGGTCGAGCATAATTTATAATAAGAACATCACTAGCTCTGCGTTACTCCACGGTGCAAAATGGAACTAATATCAGCCGCCTCTTTTATTTATTATTTATTCTTAAGACGCCGATCGTCAAGATATGGGCGAAAATGGACTTCGAATGAGTGTGATGAGTGTAGATGAGCGAATGTAGTCATTGTTACAAACTAAGGCCGACTATTCCTTAGAAAGTGTCATTAATTAATAGCCCAATGACAAATGAACAGCCGGTGATTATCAGCTGCTCCTTCTCAAAATGTGTTACGACTCTGATTGGGATCGAACTGAGAACCTTTAGCTTATGAAGCTGGGATTAACCAACTAAGCTACCGACCAATTTCTCTTCAGTCAGTAGTGGGGGGGGGGGGGGCGAATCTAACTGTTAGGTTTCGCGTCATTTTGGGAACAATAATAACAGTAAACTTGAGTAGTGTGGAATAGGTCACTAAATATAGGTTTTAAAGAAGATCGGTCTCTCCTTCAGAACAAGAAAAAAAGCTTAAAGCGCTGGGCTTTGACTAACTACGCTACCAAGCACTTAATGGGCTATATACGAGTACTTAATTGTTTCTGCATAAACTAGTTTTATCCGTTGTATTATTGTGAAAAACCCTCGTTCCATTGCCAACAAGTGCCTTATTCACGAGGTAAAATACATTCCAGGCTCTGTTTTACACCCTTTTAAAGTCAATCCTAGATCTGAATACTCCAATTCGCAAGGGGTAAATATACTTCACTTTTTACTTTCTCCCATATGCATTAGCTTAAAGTATACTGATCGTCCAAAGAAAAGTTGTTTACAAGTTGGTCTAAAAATACATTTTAGGGTCCCTTTAACCCAAAAAAAAGTGGTTAAACAAAAATGTTTTTGTCTCTCCGTATGTGCACTTCACTGGATACCAAATGGATGGATACATTTTTATGAAATTTGGTATGAAGGTGTATTTAGCCAATATCTCCAGACCGTTTTTCACTTTTTGAAATTTTAGTTTATTTGTACGTGCAAAAAACAGACAGAAATGGAATTTTCTTAAAAACAGCTCTAACGATTTTGATTAAATTTCCAGGAAATATGTGAATTATGATTCAAAATACGTTATAAAAAACCCGCATGCCTCTAACTTGACCAGTTTTTTTAGATATGGTAAAAAAACATGTTTGGGAATCAAACTGGTAATTTTCAAAGTTTAAATTTTTTTAGTGTTAATATGGGTGAAAGTTTGTGCCAATTCTTTGGAACCATTTATTATAGCTAACATAATGCTTCATTCATGTCAAACAAAAATCGTTTTGTACAGGTCAAAACACCCGTGAGTCAGCCAAGTCAAGGCCAGCACGGTTAACTACCTTTTGGAATCATTATGAATAAAATTAACAATGGGAACTCACGTTCTTGGCAACGTCCAGGGCGTTTCTGAAACAACCGAACAGGATGTAAACGAGAAGACTACAACGAGCGTTAAAATTCAATTCAACTTCAGTACTAATAGCACAACAAGCTTCTAACAAAAACCTGCTTTAGAGATGCTTAAATAAATCACGTATTTTCGATGTAACAAATGTAAAATGGGTTTTAAACCTTGTGATGATATTGCATGTCGTAAAACGTTATGGAACGAAGTAAACGTAAAATTAAATCTGTTGTTTCTTGTATCCAAAACATGTCGAGGCAAATTTTATTGGTTCTATAACTAACAATAAAATGAACGACTGACAGCACGCCTCATGTTCACACGTCGTTGTTGAACTCTTGACAACAGCTGACAACATTCAAAACTGTCTATTTAATCTAGATTCAAAATGAATGCACCAAAGGAACAAGTTTTTTTCTATATCAGGGTGATTAATCGAGATGTCGCTTTTGTATGACCTTCGTCTGCTAACCTTCGTAGACGTAAACAATGTTAGCATCGTGTGTAATAAAGAAAATGTTATTGCTTCAGAAAATGCAGGTGTTTCAAGTTAGCGGCTAATAAATTATGATTGTATCCATATTTTAAGTTATATTGTAATCAGTTGTTTATTTTACAATCAAACGGGCTAGACTCAATTTTCTTTTAATTTTTAGTTAAATTAAGTTCATATTTTCTAGTGGCCAAATTACTAGCAACAGTGGTTACTCAATTTCCATTTATTACCTTTTTTATCTTGTTATGTTTCTTTGAAGGATAATAAATTCATTTATTGATAGAAATGATAATTTTGTTTACTAATTAATGACAATTGTATAAAAACATAAAAAACACCACTACGTTTTAAAACAGTTTACTAGTTTTTTTAAGTATACTTTTTTTTACTTTTGATTATTTTTTTAAGAACTCAATTTGACAGTTTTTCAAATTTCTTGTAGAATTTACATACTTCACATCAAGTTTACATTTAAACTGAAGTATAGAAGTGGTTTCTAGAAACTTAGTTTTCATTGTAGAATATTTATGACGAACATAATTTTTCAGCGTACATTAAGATAATCTTACAATGTTTAAGTGTGATACAATCAGACTTATTTTATATAAAGTCAGTAGGTAGCTTAGGGCCAGAGTAATCGGTTAATACCGATCTCCTAAATACACCCAGGAGCCTTGTTACAGTTAACAGCACCGATTAATTAGTCTAGGTACCGTAAAGCTTTCTAAATTTGAGATGAGCAACCTAACATCATTAAAGTTGTTATTTTTAAAGACACTTTATAAGAGTGCAATAATAACATGAAATATATAAGTAGAACATGATACTGTTTGGAATACGTTCTTGTGCTTGGATACGATGTTCTAAACGGCCGTCCTTTCAAACCCCGGTGACTACTTTGACGCCTCAGTACCAGGACGTTTGTGTCTCGAACCGCCAAAGCTCTGATCTTAACCTTCAGTCATCTGGAGCCGCTAACGTCTTCAGCCTGTTGTCTGGTCTATGGCTATTAGTAGACCCAATACAGTCTAGTCATCCACTGACTCACACTTTTTTATGACTCACGGCGTCAAGTTGCCTATGACGCTGCATCTTTAATCAACGCACTGTATAGTCGATGAAACGGTTTAGAGCGTTAGGACTCGACCTAACAGAAGGCTACGAGGAAATGTTCCAATGAGATTTTCCTTCATTCGTTATCCCCGATGTTGGCTTAATCTTAGTTAAGTTCTGACAAACGCTGCACCAATACATAATATTCTAGTAGCTTTTTTCTGTATATTATATCTAGGAAATAAGCTGTTTTTAGGAACAGTCCCTGGTAGCTCCATAGCATGGTATTAGTATAACAGGAACTTCAAAAACCACCATTAAATACATGTATGATTATCATTGTTCATATTCATGTTTATTATTAAAGTTTTCTAATTTGAGTATTATTTGAAAAAAAGAGGCAACAAAACTCATTAGAAATTCACATAATTCCTTCCTTTTTGGTTTTTCAATTTGAGCATTAATAAAAATCATTCACTACCATACAGATTACAGTAAAATCTGTAGCAATACTGTACATTGCAATGTCCCACGATCAAATGCTACAGACAGTGCGGTTAAAATTTCAATTTCAAGGAAGCTGGTAATAATTTTTAGTGTTCTAGATAAATATATGCTATCACTTTAACACTATCCGAACATCAAAGTATCTGTATTTCATGTCAGATGTTATGTCTGCACAATGCACGCCTCCCGATTTGCACAATAACTGCAAACTGGCAATGCGGAACTCTACAAACACATCCTCCATTTGCAATTCGATGCTGTTTCGGGCCTTGTTTTCGTTATAATGAGAGACGTCGTGGTCTAATTGTTGCCTCTTGCGTTGAACGAAAACAATGTCCACATTCCGTCTCAGCGGAAATCGAAACGCGTCCAAACGTAGGGCAATGGTTCGAACAAGCAAACATCAAATCCATGGACAATCACCTAGATTACAACAAGAACAGGTTATACAACATCCAGGAGCAATCGGCTTATAGTTGTCCCCAACTACTGTTCCTAGACATTCGCGGGCAGTATTTCGGAAAACTACAGCTGATCGCAAGCCGTAATTATTGGCCTTTATCGTGAGGAATTAAATCCGTTCACTGTTTCCGCTGGTTCTCCGCCGTGGTTATCTTCATTATATCTACGTATGAACAGAATTTCGTTGTCCCCAACGATTGTCCTTAGACATTCGCTACAGGTCTTCTTTGATCTGTCTTTGGCATTCTTTAAATTGAACAGTTCAATCATTTAAAATGAACATAAACTTCATTTTGAAATCTGAAATTTTAAGTTATTGTGGAAGCGGAATCGTCTAAGTTAACAATCCCATAACGTTTGCCTATGTACAATTAATGTTGAGTGTCTATAAAAAAAAGAGAAAAGACTCTAAGCGGCAGAACCTCAATTCAAATTTGAAATAAGGACTGAAAAGAGGATAAGTGCGTAAAATATAAAAATGGCATGGGTGAATATCGCGTCAATATTCCCCAATCTTCCAGAACCAACAGGGAACTGAGCATGATTTTTGTTTAACTGGGCACAACTTCATAAAGTTACAGACTCATTACTTAGCATGTCCATGTTTTTTGTCATGCACACGCTAATTATTTATAATACAGTACTTCAGTATTAAAAATAGTTGAAACTGATCTAACTTCATTTGACTGGTTTATCGTTTCTCATTAACCGGGCAAGTCATGATTTGGCTTTATGTAATCATTCCTTACTGTGTTAAGTGAAAGGAAAAACTAATTAAGTCATTGTTACCTAATTGGTGACTCCGATACTTACCGAAGTGTTTGCGTTTGGTCATTGTCAAACAATTGCTCAGTTGAATGAGGTCGGTAGGGCAAGCCTCCCTACCTCTGTAGAGTGGCGAACTGACCCTGCTAACTCCTCCCCCAACAACCCCCAGCCCTCAATCGATCGATCACTCAGCCTACCCACCTCTGCCTCAGTGGTATCTCGTATATGGTCTGGCCTGATCGTAGGCAAACAGTGAGTTGAATGAGGTTGGCGCGGCGACCTCCCCCCTTGTGGGTGACGGACCAACCCTGCTAACTCCTCCCCCAGAAACCCCCAGCCCTCAATCGATCGATCACTCAGCCTACCCACCTCTGCCTCAGTGGTATCTCGTATATGGTCTGGCCTGATCGTAGGCAAACAGTGAGTTGAATGAGGTTGGCGCGGCGACCTCCCCCCTTGTGGGTGACGGACCAACCCTGCTAACTCCTCCCCCAGAAACCCCCAGCCCTCAATCGATCGATCACTCAGCCTACCCACCTCTGCCTCAGTGGTATCTCGTATATGGTCTGGCCTGATCGTAGGCAAACAGTGAGTTGAATGAGGTTGGCGCGGCGACCTCCCCCTTTGTGGGTGACGGACCAACCCTGCTAACTCCTCCCCCAACAACCCCCAGCCCTCAATCGATCACAAAGCCTACCTACCTCAGCCTCGGTGGTATCTCGTATATGGTCTGGCCTGGTCATAGGCAAACAGTGAGTAGACTGGATGATTTTGGCGCGGCGACAACCCCCCCCCCCTCGGTGGGAGACGGACTGATCCTGCTAACCCACCAGCCCTAATCCCCCAACAACCTCCAGCCCTCAATCGATCACCAGCCTACCCACCTCTGCCTCGGTGGTATCTCGTATATGGTCTGGCCTGGTCGTAGGCAAACAGTGAGTGGGCTGAATGATGTTGGCGCGGCGACAACCCCCCCCCCCCTTGTGGCCGACGGACTGACCTTGTTAACTCCTCTCCAACCCTCAATCGATCTCAACCTACCCACCCCTGGCTTAGTTGTGTCTCGTCATTGATGACTACAGCTTGGTTCACATTCACAATGAACAATCGAATTAGTGTTAAAAAATAGGTTTAGGTTATAATTATTTGAATACCCACATAATTAAATTCTGTGGGAACAACTGATTTCCTGTTAATTTTTTTAGTATTGTTATTTTAACATTTTTTTAACGGGAAAGTTCTTCCCCCTAAAATATTTAATTATTTAACTGATATCCTGTGATGTTTGTACTAAGTAACTAGAATTTAGTTTAATTTAGAAAAATTAAGAATATCTAGAACTACTCTCCGTTCACACTTTAGTTGAGACTGTGGGCGCTGAATTGCCCATGCAATTGTAATAGAGCTTCCGCGCTACATTAACCGTCAAAACTTTACCCCCGATTCTGAAAATTTTATAAGCGAAAAATCTTAAATTTTAAAGGTTAAGTTTTTTTAAAGTTTCATTTAAATGTAAAAATTTTCCTTGTTATAAATCACCAAATTATAAAAATTTAATAAAATTTTAAATCAGTAATATTCTTTATTTAAACGGTTTATTATAAAAACCCCAAAAAATATTATATCCCAAAAATCTTTCATTTTAAATAAAAGAATCTTTTACGAGGGGGATTATATAACCCCGTGTTTTTTATTGTGTTTTGTTTTGTTTTTTAATACTCATAAATTTTTTACAAGCACACAAAAAAAAAAATTACAACAAATTTATTATTACATAACCCATGGGGGGAAAAAAGTTATTTATTAAAGGGGTAAAATGTAATTTTGAAATAAAATCGATTTTTAAATAAACAAATTTAAATAAATTTCAAACACCACTTTAAAAAAATTATTTTGAAAAAAAACAACCCCAAATAAAATAAAAAAAAATAAAAAAAAAATAAACCATTACAAACAGGTTAAATAAACTCCAAAAAAACCAACCCTAACATTTACAATGCGGGGAACAGCTTTTTAATTTACCAACAAAACCGCCAAAGAACACTGGGTAAAAAGTGGCGGGAAACCCAGGCACGCTAATTTTAGGCCTTGTTTTTGGAAGGTAAAAAACATGATTTTAAATCACCCCCTACAACTAACCCTTTCAAGAAACATGAATCATATTTTTTATTTAAATCTGTTTAAACAACTGATGAAGTTCTTTATTTTGGGAAAAGTTGTTTACGGATTGATAACTCACCCCTAAAAAGAATTTATACCTGTAAAAAATTTTAATTAGGAATATTAAAATGGCGTTTCTACCAAAAGTTTTAAAATTGGAAAATTTAAAATTGATTTAATGAAAAAAATTTATTTAAGTTTTAAAAAAGGAACAATAATGTAAATTTTAATTTTTAAAATGTTATAAACATGTAGTGTATGGGTGGGGGCTTTGGGTTTAAAATTTCCAAAAGGTTTTGGGTGAAAAAAGGGGGAATTTACTAAAAAAGTACGTTTTTAAGTGTGGTTTTTTTAAAATTACAACTGTGCCGTGTAAAGGGGGAGGTGGGGGGGTTAATACCCAAACTGAGTAAGGTACCGGGGGGCAAAAGATTTCCCGTATTTTGTGAAAAAACCATATATATAATGTTTTAAATTCATTATAATATGATAATTTGATTTTGGGTTATTAGGTAACAGTTCAAAAATTTATTTTTTAAACCTTTAAAATTTTTTTAAGTTTTTTCCCAATTTTTAATTTTTAAAATTTAATTTAAAATTTTTTTATGTTTTTTTCCTTTTTTTAAATAAATTTTCAAATGAAATTAAATTATGTCAAATTTTTGCTTTCCAAAATTTTAAAATTAAAAAATTTATTTATTTTAAAAAAGTTTATTTTAACCCTTCATAAAAGTATATTACGTTTTAAAACCTTTTTATATTTGATGTTAGATAACAGTTCCGCAACGCACTCCTCAACACATTTAAAAATTCAATAACGTGTAACCGAAGCGGTAAATCGATAACCAATTGTTTTTAAAAGTAAAAATTTTTTTTTAGATTTTATAGTTAATAAAAATACAAAATTTAGAATTTAATTATAAGGAAACTATTTCAGTTATTTTAAATTTTATTTATAAACATTGCCATTTTAAATGCAAAATTTTAAAAATTTTAAAATAAATCATTGTGTTTTAAGATTGTTTTCAAAAATATTTCTTCCATTTTCTTTCCATTTAAAAAAATCTACGGGATTAAAAGTTCCATTTTTGTTTTTATTACAAACTTCTTACAAAGAAAGAATCCATTTTTAAATACAGTAAAAAGGTAAAAATTAACATGTATTTTATAAAACAAAAGTTTAAAAAACAAATTTTTTTCAGTCCAAAATTAAATTGAAAAAAAACCGACAAAATTAACACAAACTAAAAAAAACACTTACAAAATTTAAAATAAATTAACAATTCATTTTAAATAGGAGAAGGAAAACATAAATAACCAAAAAAATTGGGATAAAGGGGAAAAACTTTAATTTTTAAGGATTTTAAATTAAGGAAAAAATCATCCCTTTTTCCCTACCATGTTTAAGTAAATAACCTTATTTTTTTCTTTAGCTTCCCTATTTAACTTTATTTTAAAATTTTTATGTACGGAATTAACCCAAAAGAAAAAATTTACTTCTGTAAAAGAATTTGGTATCTTTTTACATGTTTAAACTAGTTTGAATTTATTTAAATTAATAAATTTATAATTATCGGTGATTATTACAAACAACATTATTAATTAGTTTAGTAATTTTAATAATTTGCAATTTTGTTAGCCATAAATGATGTAAAAATTTACACTCTAAAAAATACCCATTAAAATTTAATAAAAAGATTTATGCCATAAAGTGCCTACACCAACTAAAATCTTTATATAGGTTGAATTTTGTGACATAACCCAAATAAATAATTTCAAATAAATGGAGAATAAAGGGAACCCGCCCAAATTAATTTTGATACAAAAAAAAAAACAATTTTTTATCTTTAATTAACAAGAAATAAAATTAAATTTTGGTTTTAATATAAAACCCAATTAAAATTTTACTTATCAGTTTTCTTTGATAAAATTATCCTTTAAAAAAATAATGTTTGTAATTAAATTGTTTACAAAATTTTTAAAAGGAAAAAATCTTTTTAAGATACAGTAAAGTAGAATAAGTTTATATTTTGATGAAAAAACAAGATTTTTATAAAATTAGGGAGTTTGTTTTAAATCGCTGACAATTCCCTTCAATTGTAATAAAATGTTTATTATATAAATAATTATCAACAAAGGAAACTTAAAAATAAAATTAACTAAGGAAATGAACCAATTAAAGATTCATTAGAAAAAATTTTCATTGAATGTAGGTATCTATTTTTTTTAAAAATATTTTACTTTTTTTTGTTCGGAATTTAAAATAAAAACCTTTATTTTTTTAAGTATTTCTTTTTTGTTAAAATTTATACAAAATTTTTATAAATGGGCCCAAAAATTTTTAATTAAAAATTTCCCAAAATTGATTTACCCCTAAATGGGTTTTTCCAACTAATAAACATTTTTTTTCCGTTATGCCTGTTTCTGCTAAATTTTTTCAGTGGTTTTTTTAAAAATCCCCCAAAATTAAAAAATTTTACAAAGGGAAAAAAAATACCAGGCAAATTTTGTTTGATAAAAAAGAAAGAAAAAATTTGTTTACTATTTACTTAAGAAATTTAAAAAAAAAATTCAATTTGAAAAAATAAACCAATTTTTCAAAGTTTTGAAGGACCTTTACAAATAAGTTAAAATTTTCAAAAAAAAAAAGGTTTCCAAACAGAAATTATAAAAGGAATTTTTTATTTTAGATTTATTAATCCTTGGCACCATAATGTAATAAATATTATTTAATAAAAATGTGCAAAGGGGTTAAAAAAAAATTGCCTTTGCAAATGCATTGAAAAAAACTTTTCTTTTGTAAAAAAACATTTGAATTTTGTATTTTTTTCAAAAAGAAAAACTTTAAAAGGCCCAAAAAGATTAAAGGGAACCAGTGAATTTAACTTAATTTACATAAAACCTTGTTTTCACCGCAGTGTTGCATGAAAAAATTCATAAAACTATAATTTTAAAAAATTTAAAAAATCCCCTTTGAATTGAAATGGGAATTTAAAATTCAATGTTTAAAAACTTTAAATAAAATTTAAATAACTTTAAAATTTTTAAAGTTTTAATTTTTAAATTTCCAAATTCCAAGACCAAAAGGGGAAACCTTATTTTGAAAATTTCAACAACCAAAAACCTTATTAACATAATTGACCCTTTTTAAAAAAAATTCCCAACGGGTGCAACCTAAAAAAACGTATTTATATTCAAAAACAATAAAATTTTCAAAACAAAGGAAAATGAAAACTAACTTCCGTCCCCGTGCGCCACCCCGATGGGAGAAAACCCCGTACCTTATTTTCCCTTTAATTCCAGTTTTAGCTTCTTTTTAATAGTATTTATCATAATTTGAATATCGCCTGTAAGGTTTAAAAAAGAAAGCAAACCTTTAAGAGATTTCAAGAGAAAATATTGCTTTTCGGTTTATAAAAAACCCACAAAAAGAAAATTTAAATAGTAAAGAATAAATAATTTTCCCCCCAAATCAAGCACTTTTAGCTTCAAATTTTAAAAACAAGGATATAGTATTGAGGAAGTGGACTTTCCTTCAAAGTGTAAAACGGGTGAAAAATGGAGAGTTTGTGGATGTTGATGAATGTGTTATAAAGTGGTTGAAGATGTGTCGAGACAAAAAGTGCCAATTGGAGGACCAGTTTTGCAGGAAAATGCACAACAATTTGCTGAACAATTAGGCCATACAAAATTTAGAGCAAGTAATGGATGGCTCCATAATTTTAAAAAGAGGAATGATATTGTGTTCAAAAAATTGTGTGGTGAAAGTGGAAGCATAGATGAAACAGTGTGCCAAGATTGTATAGAAAACCTCTCACAACACACTGAAGGGTATCACCCTGACGATATATTAATGCAGATGAAACGGGATTCTTTTTTTAAGTGCCTACCCGATAAGACTTTATCTTTTAAAGATGAACCTTGCCACGGCGGTAAAAACAGTAAAGGGAGGATCACGGTTTTGCTGGCCTCAAACAGCACAGGGACAGTAAAATTGAAACCTTTAGTAATTGGCAAATCTAATCGACCAAGATATTTTTAAAACTCAACAACCTTACCAACAGACTACGTGGCAAATAAAAAGGCATGGATGACTGGCGATATTTTCAGTTCCTGGCTTTCTAACATAAATAAGGATATGAAAAATAAAAATAAACACATTCTTATAATGTTGATAACTGCACAGCCCATGGTGATATTCCTCAACTGTCTAATGTAAAGGTAAATTTTTTACCTACAAATACCACATCAAAGCTACAGCCACTTGACCAGGGTATAATAAAGAATGTTAAAAGTCACTATAGGAAGGAAGTTGTGCGACGTTTTCTTAGTGACTTGGATAACAACTCTCCAACTAAAATCAACCTACTCGATGCCATGTGGATGCTAACCAAGGCATGGCAGAATGTAAGCAAGACCACAATTTCAAACTGTTTTAAAAAGAGTTGTTTCAAGATTATAGAAGAAGATGTGGACGAACCTACTCCTCTACCAATAGACGTTGCACCAAGAGATTGGACAAAAGTTAGGGACGAACTGGACCTACAGCAGTTGGAATTTGAAGATTTTGGAACTTTCGATGATGACGTTGCAGTTTGTGGAGAGGTTACAGAAAATGATATCTTATCTTCAGTAGGCCTACAAGCACAGCCTGATGAGGAGATGGAACAGGAAGATGAAGAGGCGGACAATTGGGAAGATGACCAGCAATCCAATAGCGAATACACAGTGCAAGACGCCCGCAAATCACTAAATGTCTTAAAGTGTTTGTTTTCTAAAAAGGATTTTTTAAGTGATGAGGTGGTAAAGTGTATAAATGTTTTGGATTCCACATTGGATACTATCCCCATGAATACAGGTAAACAGTCCAAAATTAATGACTTTTTCAAATCAAGTTCATCACGTCAATAACTTTAAATTGTAGATTGTATTCCTGTATGCAGTACAGTATGTTATGTACGTATATTACTCTACTTTTATTGTCAAACTAACCCCTACAAACCCATACAAATTGTAAATACAGTAGTCACTTTTAGTATTTAATATGTTTCTCTTTTGTTTATGTTTACGAAATTATTACAGTAATTTAAATTTTAGATTGGATTACTGTAAATTTCAGTAATTCACTTTATTACTGTAATTCATATTACCCTACTCTTATTGTTAAACTTACAAATTTAAATTGCCGTTAACACTGTAATCAAATATTATTTAGTACAGTGTAGTACAATACTATAGTACAATTTCGTATGTTTACTCTTTGTTTATGTTTACTAAATTACTACCAGTACTGTATTTCCAAATGTTGATTAGGTTATGTAATTTACTAAGTCATACTCATTTGGCCTTTTACTTTTTATTGTGCTGGCTATTTATATTCCTATGTATTAATTGTATCTGTATCTGTCATTAATTTGTAAATTAAAATGTTACAGTACGATGTATGTATTTTCACATATGTTTTATTTGGAATTACATTTCAACCTGTCGCCGTATAAAATGCTAACCTCTATAACACGAATGTCACTCATTTGAACCTCGCTAACACGAACCTTGTTATCGTGAATACCTCGATAAGACGAATATTTTTCAATTCCCTTGAGATTCGTGGTATCGATGGTTCCACTGTATATGCGATGTTTACGCTACAAATAAGCCAGCAGCTGTTGTTTATTTACAACGTCTAGTTGTCGGAAAACCGACCCATAACGTACCACACCCCATACATTTTGATTGATAGTATTGGGCAGAATAGCAATGACCCTGAGCATACGGCAAGTGCCAGCTGGACATAGGTGAGGTGTGAACAGATCATAAAAAGTCTTTATGAAAAAATTCAGCTTATTCAAACAAATGCCCTTGAACAAGTGTTAAAATATATAATTATTTTTATCAGCTGATTGTTTATTATTATATTTTGTTAGTAATACGGTTAGTAGCAACACTGACCCAGACTGATTGTTCAATCTGTATCTCGTATCTTGTCTTGAAAGCAAATTTAAAACTTTTGTTCAGGATATAATGATATAAAATAAATAGCCTGGGCTGGCATAAGATAGGCTGTTAGGTTCTTTAGGTTACTATCGTCACAATAATAGTAATTTAGTGCAGTTTCTAGTCATCTTATAATAACTAAAATGTACTGTTTAAGTTGTGAAAAATATTTTACTTAGATCTTAGTAAAAAAAAATACTTTTTTTTAGAAGTTAGGATTATATCATAACGTGGAAACACATTTTTAACTTAAATATCTGCAAAACTCCACTCAAACATTTAAAACTAATTTTTTTACTCATTTGATTTTTTTCATTTATTGTATTTTTATTAGGCCTACTCTGAACACAAATGTGTGATTGTATTATTGAATCATTATGATTATCTCCCATAAAAACACTTTTCACAAAAATAACGTAACCAAACTCAACATACTTATCCTTCATAAATATTTGAGATTTGAATTAAATTCAGGTAACAGGACTCCAGCGGAAATATAATATATGAATTAAGTTTTTTGTGGTTAATAACTTATCTGGTGTTTATAAAGATCGCGTGGTGGGCGCTAATTGTGGTTCACCTTTTTTCATTAGCATTTATCTAAAAAATAGTTTTCATTAGACTAAAGATCACACTGGTGGGTGCTAATCGTGGTTCACCTTTATCCATTTGCCTTTATCTAAAAAATAATTTTCATAGACCGAGATAATGTTTTAAATTCGTTATTAAGTGTAAAATAACACATAAAATATTGGTAAATATGGAATTTCCTAGCCCCGACGCCTCTGAAAATATGATCTCTTGTTAAATGAGTGGTGAAATATAGTTCATAGCTCTTGAAGAGGTTGATTTAAGCTGCAGAACTCATATTTTACCGAAAAAATTTGTTTTTATGCAATAAGTGCACCCTAGTTAAAATAACCCAACTTTTTAAAAATAATTGCAATTTTTCAACAACTTTGTCATTTATACTTGTTTTTTATAGGCTGAACACGAATATGGAATTGGTTTTTCTATAAAATTATTTTTTGTTGCCGAAAAAACATTTTTTACTTACCTAAACATACACAACCTAACTTATCCTAATCACCTATATACTCGACGATTAGGAAAATTTGGTAATTCACAATTAAATCAGGTAGGCCTAACCGGCCCCGTCACTTCAACAGGGATACGTGCAAATATACTATTGGTGGCTAGTCATAGCTCCTATGGTATTAACACTGTGCATATGGCCTCCATAGTTGATTTGCTGCAAACATTTTTTTGCGATATCTCGAGTAAATATACTATATGTAAGACCTAAATAGTTTTCAAATTTGTGTTCAACACAAAAACATCAATTAATAAACATTGATGAAAAAATCATAAAAAATAATGGAGATAAGTTAAATAAAAGATAATATTTTCAAAAATTTAGAACATTATTTATGCCGGAATTAAGGCTATATTCTCATGAAATACCAGGCCTATAGATCCTGATTATATCCACCTAGTGATAAAAAAGTTAAGACTGGAGTGGCAAAAATAAGAATTTTGAAAGGTGCACAAGTACCCAAATGGGGTAATTTAAAAAATAGTTTACATTAACATAAATACACCTAGGCATCAAAAATACCGCAAGTTCTAAAATTATTTCTTTTCAAATGTAATGGCAAAAAAACGTAATTTCTTCAAAATAATACTAGCATCTTTCGTGTAACTTTTAGATTGCCCAAAGTAAACAAGTTATTATATAGATTTTTTCTTATCAGTATGTCGGTCCGAAATACTTCAATCAAATTGCCTTGGTACTTAAAAGAATGTCCAAAACTCATATAATTCCTCCTTTATAATTAAAATTGTGGTTATTATTGTAAAGAGGAAGTTGATTTTTTAAATAATTTTCTTATTTAAATTCGAAACATGTCAAGTTGTATTTTTCCTAAAAGAGGAAATAACTTGTTTATCATTACTTATCTCGTACTTTATATTTTTATTATATTCATATTATTAATTACTGTATTATTGTCATTATTACTATATTGTCATTATTATTTTCGAAACTGTTTGTATTGTATGACCGTTACAATAACCTTATTATCCTGTTTAGTATGTTTGGGTATGCTAAATTTTGAATAATAGGCTATTACTTAAAATGTAATTTGCTATAAGCCCAGACGGCAAAGCACGGAGCAGAAGACAATTAATATTAGAAACTGGACTCATTAATTTTTGTTTTTATTTTATTCGTTTTATTTTTTGTAAACACTGCCACATTACTTGCAACGTGGCAGTGCAATTTCCAAGTCTATGAATTGTTTATGTATTGTACTCATTTTTCGGAAATAAATTCTTATTCTTCTTCTTCTGTAAATAAAGCTAATTTTTTACCCATTTCAGACTGTTTTCAAAATTTGTTAAGTAACTAGATACACAGGCCTACATACCAAAATGTTAAATATACATCACACTTATTGGAAACCTAGTCTAATTCTATATTCGTGTTCAGTAGTATCCTTTAACAAATATTTTTGGCATAAATAAAACATTTAAAAACACGTAGACCTTATGATTTTTATATTTTTTTAATATTCGTGTGAATACTTACTTTTGAAAAAATAGTTCATCCTGGCCAACTAGGAATCTCAAAAAAAAATAAAATACTTAAACAATTACAAGAGGCGGAAAAGGAAAAAACAAGCTCAATTTAGCAAAAAGGCTAAATGGTCCCGCAAGTTCCAGAGATAATAAAGCGGAATATTTCTGACAACCCTTATTTGGTCTTTTGAAACTTTTTATTCCATTTCCTTAATCTTGCATGGTATATTAATTGAAAATTAATTTGGCTGAAGTTAAGGTTTAGGCACTGTAAAACTTAGTCTGCATCGGGAATGCTTTTCCCTCGTTCCGGGATCCATAATTTAGATTTTTCTTCTTATAACTTTCCTAAATTTCCTTTAAAGATAAGTATTGAATTAAACATATTGACTTAAAACCACTGTAAACGCAATCCCAACTCAATAAAAATTTTGGGCTCGCAATGTCTGATGGGCCGAGCCATATAATTGGAGCCTCTTTGGTAGGAGGATACACGTATATAAAGGCCCAAACCAGGATAGTAATCACTGCTTTAAAGGGACATGGTTTTGACCATAAAATACTGCTATAAAACAAACTGTGTCTTAATTCTTGGGGGTAAACAAATCTAGATATTTGACCATTACAGAAAGAAATATGGTGAAATTAATTAGTTTTGGGTCAACCCAAACCCAAGTAGTTTTAGACTCTTAAGCCAAAACATGGCGTCCTTCCCGGAAGAACAGCTTCAAGTGAACATAGGACTTGCGTTTTGTCCTCATATTAACTTAAGCCTATTTTTAAAATGAACATTTTATTTGCCTGTTCGAAAAAGATCCTATCAAAGATTGGAATGGGTCCCCTTTCTTGTATTGCAAAACATACACCATTGGGTTCTCAAGATCATTTATAAAAAATTCGGAAAAATGCAGGGCCCTTGTGCCTGGCCTTAAACATAATTTTGGCTATATACTCAAGTCAGAAATTAATTTTCATGCAAACTAAGCAAATTCTAAAAAATAAAAGTTAAACTTTTTTACAAATTGTATTTTTGAAGGAGGGCCCGAATTAGTTTAATAAAAATATGGAAATTAAAAAATTATTAATATACCACAATGGTAAAAAACCAATTCAATCAATGTTTCTAGAGGCTAAATAAAACATTTTTATTGTAAACCATTGTGGTAGCTTTTTAAAAAGGGAAAAATAAATTTTTTGTATCGACAATTTACAAACTGTTAAAAACCCAAAAATAACTTTGCGGAAATATTAACACTACAATATTAGCCCATAAAAGGTCGTTAAAAAGATTTAAATAAACAATAATTAATTTCTAACAGCATTTGAATTCCGAATGGCTACAGAATCTAGGATGCGTTATGGCATCAAATATGGAGGCTTAGACAGACTTAATTAGATAACATGTGTTATAAACACAAAACAAGGACAAAATTACCGAGAAATATTATTTAAACTATCTTTAACTACTTTTTTTTGTTTCCAATATTAACATTATCTCACTAAAAAATGCAATAAAGCTATTAAGCACAAAATTCATCTAATTCATAATTTCTGCATAGTCAATAACACAAAATCATCGTATACTGCAAATCGCTAGCAACATAACAATGTATGGAAAAACAACTTGTAAGGGCCTTAAAAAACAAAAAGGTAACGCATGAAGAGCACTAATATTTAAGTTAGAAAATTTGGGCGACACTTAAAGGGTTGGTCATACACATCCATCTTGATTTATTTGGGAACAAATTCTAGTTTTTAACACTAATATGTGTGAATATCAACATGATTTATAAAAAGCTGTTTGAAATTTTGGGTTTATATAAATTTAGTTTCATTGGGGGGTAAAAATCATTTGGAATTTGGAATGTTCGTATTTATAACAACATTTGGAACCCTCTATCAGAATGGGGGTGGGCTTATCGATTATGTATATTCCACACACTTCCTTCTGAGCTCTTAAAACCACCCAAGTGAACAACCTTGAAAGAAAATTATGATGGACAAATATTGAACTTACATTTTGCCTCAAGTAAACAAAAATATTAGGTGAACCGAAGACCTTCGAGAAGTCAGTTTAAGCAACAACCTGACCTCGCAATAAACCCACTGGAATGTTGGTAATTGTAAGTAATAAATTTTGTCTGGTTTAAATTTTATTCTCAAAATAAAAAATTTTCATGGAAGATGAGTTGCTTCTTTTATAAAAATTAGAAGGAACAACCTTTTTTGGGGGGCCAAAACATACATATTGAATTTAACAAAAGATGTTTTAAGATAAATATACCACTAGAGAACCTTAGGATGCAAACGTGGGGGATACGTCTTCATCTTGTAAATATTGTAATATACCTTCCGGTTATTTTACCGAAATGTTAGATTTAATTATTGACACCGCCGCAAGCTAAATCTAATGTTTAAGATAAATAATCTTTTTCCAATCCAAACACCAATATTGAAATTTTTTGACATACCAATTCGAAGAAAAAACCCTTCAAAAATTTCTGGCTACTTCACCTTGTATGACTTAAACACACAAACATGGTGCAGGAATAAAAAGATGTATTTATTATACCCAATCTATTAAATACAAACGATCAATAAACCCCGTCATAAACATGGATTTGTAATGCACGATTCATTTATCGTAGTTCATATGTTTTTCCCCTTACTTTTCTGTGAGTTTTGAGACGATGTTGCCCAAACTTCCAGGACGTTTCAGAAAAACATTTTTAATAAACATTGTTACATAAATACGAAATAAAATTACATAGGATATCAAGTTGATGGTTCAGTAAAAATTAACAAGGTTAAAAGCTTCAAATAAATTGAAAAAGGAATTTACATAATACACTGTTTTACACATTAATGAATAAAAACAGTATAAGTAATAACAATTTATGGAAAAAAAAGCATGTATTTAAACTTCAAAAATTATTACAAATATAAAAAACATAAAATATACATTGAATTAAAAGATAACACTGCTAAATTTAAAATAACACTCCTTTACAACCACAATTGTCGACTTGGGCCAGATAATGAACATGCGAGAAAATTTCTTTTTTTTGAGCATACTTATTATTACTTTTTTTATTGAAAATGGTAAGTGAACAAACATAATTAATATTTTAAAAAAATTTTCTATTAAAAAAATTTTTAAATATAATTTTTTATAAACCATCAAATCCCTATTATTTGGCAATTTTCCACCCTTTCCAAGTTCCTCTAGTTTTAATTCAGCGCTTCCGATTATATGATTGAACTTGGGGCAAGTTAAAATTTTAAAATTGATCCAACTCTTGAATGGACCTTTCAGGGGTTGTAAAACGGTTTATCAACCATGGAACTGGACATGATTTGGTAAACATAACTTAACATCTTTTTTTAATGTGCTATTTGATAATGGAAAGGTGGTGGTGGTAAGCACCATGGTACGTTTAAAGGGGGGTAAAACTCTAAAGGTTTGGGTAGGCGGGGGTAATCCACTCGATTATTGGGGGGGCCCCGTTGGGTTTAAACACCAATGTACCATTAATGGTGGGCGGTGGTCAAAAAACTCTATTTATGGGTATGGCGGGTTGGGGGCATACAACGTGACGTTATATGTGAAAGGGTGGTTAGTAAAAACATGGTCCATGTTATGGGTTTGGGGGCTGGGTCAATACACTCTATGTGATTTATGGGTAGGGGCGGGTTGGTGTTAATACCCCTGCTGTAATGGGTTGGTGGAAGGGTAAACCACTTACATTATGGGAAAAGGGTGGGTTGGGCTTTTTCGAAATTACTGTTATAATGTCCGAAAACAGCCAAATGCAAAAATTTCTGAAACAACAATGTGGAAAATAAGCCGTCCCCTTTTTTAAAAAAATTAAAAATAGCTAAAAAGTTTTCAATTTTTAAAATTTTTATTTTTTTATTTTTTAATTTTTTTTTTTTTAATTTTAATAAAAAAAAACCTTTGGGATTTTCTTTTTTAAATTTTGGATTCCCCGGTTTTAAGCAAAAAAACCAAACCCTTTTAAACTTAAAAAAAGGTGCCCCAAAATTTTTAAAATTTAACAACCCCCTTTTTCTTCACGTGTGTTCCATGAAAAATAAAAATTGTTATAGATGTCATAAACAAAGGGGAAGTCTTTTGCCCCCGTCCAGATTGTATTTATTTACTCTGTAAGTAAGCAAAACGATGGATACCCTCATATTCATTCTTCTCTGAATTAATTGCAATATTAGTGAATTTGAATACCTATATTCGTGTTGATTTCACCCAGTTATTGTTTAAAATAACGAAGGGTCTTTGTTAAAATATTGCTTACCTAAGCACAGCCAAAAAAACAATAATGTGCTAAGCCAAGTGTTTATTTTCCGTCCCCAATCCCAATATTTTGTCAACAAGCTTGAAAATCAATGTGATTTTACGTCCAACGCTATAGAATAATATAAAAAATATTTTTTTCCATAACATCTATTTGTATTTACATATCTATTCATAGTTGAACCAAGTACTGTGAATGTGAAATGAGTTAAAGTAAATAATATAACATGGGTTAACACAAGTCCAATACGTGCTAAGTAAACATTGTTTCACATTACAAAATAGTTACATAAAATTATAAAGTACATTACAAAAATCTTTATTGGATAGATTTAATACGTTATGTCTTTTCAATCTTGTACAAGTGGTTTTAGACAAGCGTTTACTACTGTCTAAAAGAATCAGGGCAAAGAGATTATTGGATGATTGTCAATTTTCTAAATAGCGGACTCCTAAATTTAGTAATTTCGGTCTTGACAAAAGGATGTTTGGAGTCATGATGGATGATGGTGTTTATTAATGTATCAGGGTGCTTGAAGTATGTTTCGTCGTTGTTTTTGACTAAAATCTTTGGATGATATCTATGTTGCTGTTCGATGAACATCCCCACAGAGAAATTCCCATAAGTCCATATTGGGTTTTAAAACTGTTTTATAAGAGGAGAAGATTAATTTCTAATGATAGTTTTGTCATTGCTGTGTAAGTATAACCATGCCATTTTTTTCTATATTTGGCGTTCAACTTGAAGCCCGTTTTGCTATATGTGCGAATGCCATATCAATCTCCGTATCTATGTGCCATTCCCAGATATTTGTACTTCCTGTAACTTGAGGCAACGTAACAATGGTCACAATGAGACTGTGGGGCAAGTATGAGGTTTTTAGTGTGCAAGGTGTGATGTGATGACTTGGTTAGATTAACTTTTAAGTTTCCATTTATTGAGCCAATTGGACAGTTCATTGTAGACTTTAACTGCAATATTTGAGATGCAACAATGGATCTTCCATGGGAAAAAAACCCCGAAAAAAGGAAAGCTGTGTCGTTAGCGAATGTTGCAACCGTTACTCATGGGCTCGCTGAAAGATCGTCTGTGAATAACGTATATAATACGGGCCCAAGCCACTTCCTTGAGGCACTCCTGATTAGGACAAGGGAGAATATTCATCCTGTTATTTGATTTGGAAGAACCTATTTTCCAGATAAGACTTGAGCAAGTTGTAATACGAATGTGGCAATGAAGATTTTATCTTGAAAAGAAGGCCCTGATGCCAAAAGCATTTTGGCAAAAGCTTGACTTAATTAATAAAAGCTGCCGAACAGTACTTTCCAATCTCTAAACCCTGGCTTATAACATTTACAATCCTATGTACCTGTTCTAAGGTTGAATGACATTAACGGAAACCAAACTGGTGATGTGGGATAGCGTCAATTTCATCAATCACAGGCTTCATTCTTTTAAGCAAAAGCTTCTCAAAGACCTTAGATATCAATGGAAGAAGGCTGATTGGCCAATATGATGTAATTTCATGAGCAGGCTTGTCAGGTTTTTGTATTAAAACTATGTTCGCCACTTTACATTGAGAGGGGTAACACTCAAATCTTAAAAATGCGTTAAAGATCATTGTTAGCAAAATGAAACCCTTTCTAGATAGTTCTTTTAGAACTCTGTCTGTTATCAAGTCATATCCTGGTGCTTTATTTGGACTAATTTCATTAAGTATGACGTTTTTTACTTCAGGTGGCTTAAAACTATCTATTGGAAAGCTCAATTGAGTCGGAGAGTTTAGAAATTCCAAATTTTCGTCATTTCCGATAAGAGGATTTTGGTGCAATTTGAAAACATTCCGAAAATGTTCAGCAAATACCTCAGCCTTTTCTTTATTAGTTTTGGCCCAGGTACCATTCAGTTTCAGAATTTGAGATATAAGAGTCTTTGGTCGTTTCATGCCTTTAGTGACTTTCCATAACGAATAGTCACTGTCTTCAAAAGGAGAAAGTGATGAACAAAAATTGTTAAACCATTCGTCTTTTATAGATTTTACCAATCTTTTTAGTTGTTGAGAGGCCCTGTTTAGATTTGTTGTATCGAATTGATTCCTTGAATTTTGCCAAATTCTTCACAAACGGCGTTTTCTGCCAATTTCTTCCGTACAATTACTGGATAATTTACATTGTTTGTAGGCTTTTGTGGAAGGCAGTTGCTTTCCAAGCTGTTTCCCGTAGGGATACGTTAAATGATTCGATTGCGTCATCAATATTTTCATAGGTTTTCAATGGAATATTAAGCTTATATATTTCAACAAAACTGTTTCGAAACATGGTCCAATTGGTGAATTTGTTACAAAGAGTTGGAGGGGTTTCTTTGTTGATTACGGATGAACTGATTGTTAAAAATAATAGGGGAATGGTCTGAGTGTATATCGAAGGAGGACTATTTTAAAATAATTGTTACAAATATCTTTCGTAATAAAAAAATTTAAGATATCTGGAATTTTTTGTGGGTCACTAGGCCAGTATGTAGGTTCCCCTGTCGAAATAGCATCCATATTAAAATTATTAATTGTTTGTAGTAACTGTCGACCTCTAGGATTGTTAAGCCGTGATCCCCACATTTGATGCTTAGCGTTGTAGTCTTCGACAGAAATGAACCGAGGGCCCAAGGCGTTAAAGAAATCGTTAAATTGCACATTGGTGATGTTATGTCTTGGTAGGCAGTAAACTGAAGATATTATCAGAGGACCAGTCCAATCTTCTACAACAATACTTGAAGCCTGAATGTGGTCAAACTGGTAACTTGGAAGTTCATAATGCTTAATAGTGTTTTGTATCAAAATAGCAGAACCACCATGAGCAGTGTTATCAGGGTGATTTGAACTATAAATTGAAAAATTAGGAATTTTAAATAAAGTTAAATCAGTGAAGTGGGTTTCAGATATTAATAGTATATCTAGCAGGTAAGTTGATATGAATAATTGTATTTCTTGATTATGTTTAATCAAGCCGTTGGCATTCCATTCTGAGAAAATTATTCATTTTATTTTAGAAATGACTAATGTTAACAGGATAATGAGGGTTCCAACCTGTTGAGTTTGCTGTGTTAGGAGGGTTTCAAATTTTTCAAAAACATAATTTATAAATCTGGATAAGGGTTGGTAATTCATTACCTTTGGAGGATTTTGGCCCATTTTTGTTGCTTGAGCATAAAATACTGACTCATTCACGTGATTATTTTCATGTGTAGTGGGAGGCAATGGTGTCTCAGATTTACTGATTATACCATTTGTTGTATGCGAGGTAAGAGATTTTTGTCTTAAAAGGTGCAAAAGTTTTATTTTTTACATTTTTGTAGATATTACAACCTTTGTAGTTTGTGGGATAGTTTCCATTACACAGCACACACTTAGGTGAGACATCTTTATACTTAGTACAAGCAGTAGTTTCATGGTTTGAACCACATTTAACACACCGGAAGGGATACCCACAATATGACTTAGAATAACCATATCTTTGGCACTTCTTGCACTGAACAATATAATTTTTTTATAGGGAGGCTCAAACTTGACTTTAGCATTTAACAAAAATTCGATATCGTAAATATCTTTGTTATTTTTAGCTGGCTCTAAATCTACGGAAAAATATACCTAAGGGAGTTCTTGTTTTGGCACTACGAGCATTTGAAACGTTCCTTACGTTGTGTCCGTAAGCTTAAGCAGTGATAATGTCGGCAGGATCCATTGAATAGTGCATATTTTTTAAAACGGAAAGCTCTTTCTTGTTTTAATTGAAATGTGTGGAAGCCAACATTCAGCTCTGAACGTTTTCTGGCTAATTTACGATAGACATCAGATGTAAGATTAGTGCTCCTTATCTTATTGTTGGGTAAACATTTGTAAAAGTATTTATCTCTGTTTCGAACTGACTGAATAACTTGTACCATTTCAGTTACATTTTGAACATCTGGAATAAAAATTGGGGTTAGTTTAGGCTCCTTTTTGGCCACGTTAGAAGAAGCCATCTTCCTTCCATGGTGTTAGGGTCTTCCTGAGCCAGAATGGTAAAATTATTAGATATTGGTATATCTATACTCTTGTTAACTGAATTGTCAGAAGAGTTAGCTCGACACTTTTTCTGGTCGAGAATCCTGCTAGTATTAGGATTAGAGTTCATTCTTTTGGGACACTACTTGCCAAGGGACGTCATCACTTTGGTCAGATGCTTGTGGAGAAGTTCGGAAGTCAGGTGAAGTAGGAGTTGAATTTGTTTTAAGTTAATTGAGTAATTGTGTTCATTATAATAATGAGTGGTCAGTTTTCGGAGAAAATGAATTAGACGTAAGTGGAAGTTCGTTCATTGTAAGAAAAATAGCCTAACCTAGGCTAAATGTAAAAAAACGCTGAAAACAACTATTTAATTACTAGAACACTTTTAAATCAATTAAATAATAACAAAAAACGCCTAAAACTACATTTTGAACACTTATTACGAAATAAACGAGAAAATATAATTAATTAAAATAACAAAATTATTGAGGGAAAATACTAGAATGCACTGTTACGCACAAATTAACACAGCTGACTATAGAATCAAATGAAAACATTGATCAAGATTTCTTAAGACCACCAAAAAGGAAAACAGTCAACAATTGTATCAATCTACAGCCTAAAAGGTATGTCTAGATACTAATCAGCTGTGTAATCAAAACAAATTTAATCCACTATCAGACCACGACTACTCTATTACTAATAATGATGAAAATGAGATGGCTGATATAACTACTACAAGTGAATTGCATAAAATTGTTAAACCTTCACCTATTTTTGTCCATGATGTTAACAACCACCAGGAAATTGTCAAAGATATTAAAAATGTAATTACTTGTGAGTTTATCACTGAAGTCAAAGGCTCATCTTTGAAAATCAACCTTCAGACCAGATGATTTTAGAAAACTGACGCAATTTTACAACGAATCAAATGTGAAATACCATAAGTTTCAGACAAAAACTGACAGAAAATTATAAGTCGTGATTAAAAACGTTCCCTGCTCTCTTTCTCCAAATGAAATTAAGGATGAGTTAAACTATCCGGTTCTAAACAGATTATTTCACAAGGGAATTCCATTTCGTATTTGTACAGTCTCACTAGAAATCAATGAATATGGAAAAGCTATATTTGAATTAAATAGACTGTGCTACTCTGTTGTTCAAGTTGAGCCTAAAAGGAAGTCTACAAATGAGCTCCAGTGTACTCGTTGTCAGCGTTATGGTCACACGAAAAACTTCTGCAAGCTCGATCGCAGATGTGTGAAGTGTACTGGCCAACATCTTTACTCTGCTTGTCCGAAGAAGAATGACCCTCCTGTATGTGTAAACTGCGGGGAGAATCATTCGGCCAATTTCAAAGGCTGCAAATACTATAAAGAAGACCGACCCTCCTGTATGTGTAAACTGCGAGGAGAATCATTCGGCCAATTTCAAAGGCTGCAAATACTATAAAGATATACAGCAAAATACTAAAAGCAATGTGACTGGACTCGTCCATCACTTATCTACTAAGAGCACCGTAAAACGTGCAGTACCAAAAACACTGGAATTGGAATAAATGTACCTTCACAAGCCCGCCCTCTGTTTTCCAAGTCGCTAAGCTGAAGCTTAAGTAGCTATGAAGACGTCAACAAATTTGCATCCCCAGACTGATTTCGGTGTTTTGAATAACGACACTACTGAAACCGTAGCTAACGAGGTACTTGAGAGTGGCTCTAATATAGAACAATTAATATTAGATTTAGTTAAGTCAGTCATGCCTATCATTAACTCAACAATCCTGAACTGGAGTGCTGATGGCTTAAAGAGAAAGAAGAATATTTTTCACAGTTCATGGGATAACATCGATGTCACCTGCATCACTGAGACGCACTTTTGTCATAAATGAGCCTTTTAAAATCCTTGGATACTGTTATCTATAGAGAAGACAGGAATGCACCCAATGTTTCTGGAGGGATGGCAAATTGTATAAAAAGAAACCTCAATCATCACAATATACTGTTGCCAAATCTTATTTCAGCTGAAGCTGTTGGTATCAAAATTAATTTGCAAAATGACCAATTTTGTTATGTTATTTGTGTGTACAAATTACCCAATCGACTTTACACCAACAAGATCTCTTAAATCTAAGTCATGGTGACACTCTAACTCTTATCTTGAGATTTAAATTGTAAACATCAATTTTGGGGTTGTAGGATAACTAACTCGATTCGCTTGTTACATGCTATGAATGAAACCAATATAAATATTTCAGCTCCGTCTGAACCCACTCATTACCCTTGGCAAACCAATTTCCTTCCCGATATATTGGACATAACTCTTCATAAAAACTTTGGAGCTCCTATTCTACAACAAGTAATCAGCGAACTTGATTCTGACCATCTCCCTATTATTGTAAGTTTTGTCATGCAACCAATATTTTCTCCGCACATTCCCAGACTGATAAATGGTCCAGTCAATTGGGATACCTTTTGTGCAGAATTTGACAATTGCATTAAAGTTCCAACGGACATATTCAGTAAATGGCATTGACAGAGCAGTTCAAGATTTTACAGTGTTTACAAATATTGGTTAGAAATGCAACTATCCCAACTTTTCTCCCTACACGAAACACTTTTCTTCATCCACTCATAAGCATTATAAAATTAATTAGATTTTAAAATAGAGTGATACGTCAGTGGCAAAGATACAGATACCCTCACTTTAAGATGCAGCTAAAATTCGTATAGTATGTAGCGAACTTGATGAATATAGGATTAATTCTTATAAACATTATGTTTCTGATATTGATCCTGGTGATTCTAATATGTGGAAAGCAACAAAGAGGCTTTTACAATCACCGACAATTTTGCCTCCACTAAAACAAAATAATTTAGTTTTTGAAAGCGATTCCGAAAGAATTATTGTTTGCTGATTATTTTGAGAATGCAGTTCATGATTTTGAAACTAACAGAAATGTTGAGGATTTTTTTGTCCACACCCGCTAGCAGTGCAGAGCAGCCTGTGAAAAACATCTCACCCTCGGAAATTAAAAATCTCCCCAACAGAAAATCTCTCGGGCATGACTTGTTACCTAACATAGCTTGAAGAATTTTTCTACCAAAGCACTTTCAATAATGGCATCTATTTTCAATGCTTGTATTTCTGTTGGTTACTTTCCCCAAAAACTGGAAACTTGCTCAAATAATTGTAATACACAAGCCCAACAAACCTAAAAATTCTAACAGGTACGTCTGATCAGTCTCCTTTCATTAATATCAAAATTGTTTGAAAAAAAAACAATATTTGGATTCTTCTAATATCATTCCCCATTACCAGTTTGGATTTTGTACAAGGCATTCTACAACTCATCAACTTGTAAGAATTAATTAAATCATTTGTAGAGGATTCGAGAGGAAGTTTCATTTATGGGCAGCATTTTTGAACATAACAAATGCATTTGATAAGGTTTGGCTTAGTAGTCCATCATATAAATTCTATCAGTTTGGACTTCCTTTGCATCTGAGAGCTTTGTTGTAATCCTTTTTGTCTGATAGGACTTTTTGTGCCTAACTCAACTGCACACTTTCCTCAGTTCGTCCAATAGACGCAGGTGTCCTCGAGGCTCAATACTGGGACCTCTTCTTTTTAATTTATACATGTCTGATATTCTTGAGCTACCTCAGGCTACTATCGCTCTTTAATCTGATGACACAGTCCTTATTACCCAGCACACGAACATTAACCAAGCCATAAATTCATTACAATTTAGTGTTATAACTCTGACCGATTCGTTTAAAAGCTGGAGACTATCTTTAAATCCATTGAAATCTGAAACAAAGGTTTTATCTTTGAGGAAGTATATTTTGCTGCCTGAAGTTGCTATTGAAACTTCAATTCCTTGGAACCCTGATGATCAAGGCATAAAATACTTAGGTGTCTATGTCGATAAAAAATTAACCTGGAATAATTCACACAAACAACACACTTAATCAAACAAACGCACGTATATCCACGTTATTTCCTATAATAAACAGAAAGTCACTCTGAAACCAGAATGCACACTTTTAATATATAAAACAATTCTTCTGCCGTTAATTATGTATGCCTGTCCGGTTTGGGGAATGTGCCCTCCAACAAACTGAAAAAGATTAAAATTTTACAAAACAAAGTTTTAAGAATTGCAGTTAATAGTCTATGGTATTTATTCTTGTTCTATGGTTCACTTTAATTAATAAGAATATTTTTTAGGGACAACTATAACAAAAAATATTTTTTGGGTACATTGCCTTAAGATTTTGTCAAAAAATCAACTCTGATCTAACTTTGATAGCACATCAAAAGCCATACTGTACTTTATTGAAATAACCCCCCAGTCGGCCGAAGAGGAAGGGTAGGGGGTTAAAACCACATTTAATTTGTATTCTTGTTCAAGGGTTCACTTTAATTAATAAGAATATTTTTTAGGGACAACTATAACAAAAACTATTTTTTGGGTACATTGGGTACTTAAGGTGACTTCTGAACCACCAACAGTGACCAGACAGAACCCTTCTTCAGTCAAGACCACTAGTTTTTCAAACAGTTGAGGATTTTAAAAATGGTTGCTTTATTGATACTAATTTGTAGTCTCAGGAGACTCACCTCCAGGAACTGCTCAACTAAACTTCCAAGGGATGATTTATATTAACACGTTCACTGCGGGTGACCCAGTACTGGGTCATGACGCTGGTGGCGCTACGTGCGGATGACCCAGTACTGGGTCTCCCACCCTCCGCGACAAAAAACTTCAGAGTAGGGCAGGGGTCGGTCCGAGCTGGCGCCTGTTGTTGTTTTCCTTATGAGTGGATGCCTTTGCTGTCTCCTCTAGCGTGGTTCGTTTGTTGTATTATTATTGTAGTTTTATATATGTTATATTATACACGTCCTTTCAAAACTTACACCAAAAGATCCTAAAAAACAGAATGAAAGAAAGAGGTGCAGGGTGTGCTACAGGGAAGGCAGGAAGAAACAAACACTCTACTATTGTGCCCAGTGTGTTGGTAAACCAGCGCTATGTCCAGTCCCCTGTTATGAGAAATATCATCAATAAACAAACTTTGACAATGGTTTGGGTGGTTGGTGCTGTACATATTTTTTTGTTTATACATATTAATTTCATCAATAAACATTACATTTTAAGAAAATATTAGTGTTAGGACATAAAAGCAATTAATTACGCATTTAGGTCTTAAGTGTTGTGCGCGAGATGCTAATGACCCAGTACTGGGTCAAAACAAAAAACAGCTGATTCGTAGTGTTAGGCACATCGCATCAATCTACCAATCATCATTCCTGGATACACACATATACAGGTAAGTTTTTATGAAATAAAAATTTTTAGCACCTAGAGATACTTTTATTGATAATATTTTAGCAGTGAACGTGTTAAGGTGATTATAGTATTCGTCACCTTTAGTATAGCATCTCTTCAAGTTCAGGAAAATACTGCCTAGATGTGTTTTTATATTAGCCATAAATTCTAATAATTTATTTTTTACTAAATACTAAAATCTTGTCAGGTCTGATTTAGAATGTTGCTCAATAGGAAAAATTTTACAACTGTAGAACAATTTGGTGATTGTGGTAAATTTGAACAAAAGCTTTTTATAGAAAACCGAATAAGACAACTTCAGAGCCGTTAACTAATGAAATGTAATAAGAATTTACTTATTTCTTGACTTTGTTCTTTAAATCAAGATAGGTCTATGCACATAATACTTGGATTTTAAAATGTATTTATTGTACTACATTTTGTATTTAAAATTGGCCTTGAAATTATAGCTAGGTTTAACCACTGACTATAGGAACAAGAAGACTGCTCATATCGGTCACATCAAGCCGATATTCTTGATTGGTAAAATTAGTTTCTTCAAACCTCTCCAGCACACGCTGAGCTAATAGTTGTCTGAGCACCAATCACTGAACAGCCTTGTTTCTAGTCAATGGTTTAACTCTTGACTACTGTATTTTTGTTACCCTACCCTTACCTAGCAGTGGACAAGACATGAAACAAAACAATTAGAATGGTAAGCAATTGGAGTTCTTGAAAGAGATGGAATTATGACCCTTTATGTTCCCAACTTTTTCTTTTTTGTTTAA
>JAQJVL010005153.1:0-37773 GCA_035578905.1 Stictocephala bisonia | reverse complement strand
TGACACCTGATATCTTGAAAAAGTTGTTTTGTAAACACAAAGAGGGGGGGGGGGGGTTATACCTAGGAAAGTAGGTTATACAGTGGTATTGACCCACTCCACAAAGTTACCGTCCCATATCAATATTGCCAATAATATCCAAAATTGTTGAAATAATTGTGTATGACCAACTTAGTGCTTATCTTGAAGTAAATAACTATCTTAATGTAAGCCAATTCGGCTTTAGAAGGGGAATGTCAACAGTGGATGCAATGGATGAATTAGTGCAAGAAGCCCTTCAGGCATTTGAAAAAAAGGCCTATGCTCAGGCCACACTCTGTGACCTGAGCAAGGCCTTTGACTGTGTCAATCATAGTCACCTTTTAAACAAACTAAACTTCTATGGAGTTCAAAATTCTTGTTACAATTTTTTCCGATCATACTTACAAAATAGAAGTCAAAAAGTGTTAATTGATGGTATTTGGTCCCAAGAGTCAAAAGTCAACTTTGGCGTACCTCAGGGATCGGTGCTGGGACCTCTCCTTTTTTTAGTATCAATGAATGACCTCCCTGATTTTTTAAAAGCCAGGACAATATTATATGCTGACGACACTACTCTGGTAAATTCCGCTACAGATGTCAATGCTTTGGAAAATCTAACCGAAAACGCACTCCACGACGCCACTATATGGTTCAATGCTAACGGATTTCTTCTGAACCAAAATAAAACACAAAAAATTATATTTAGTTTAAAAAATAATGTCTCTGAGAGCCCTGACTATCTTAATTCAGTTAAGTTTTTGGGGGTTCTTATTGATAACCATTTGACATGGAGCCAACACATTGACTCAATTAATCCAAGACTTAACAGGGTAATATATCTATTGAGAAGTCTCACAGATAAGATCCCGGAATCCTATACCAGAACAGCATATTTTGCGTACTTTCAATCAATAATACGTTATGGTCTCATACTCTGGGGAAACTGTAGTAGAATAGGGGAAATATTAATACTCCAAAAGAAAGCCGTAAGGGCTATAACTAGGTCGGAAGGGGATGAACATTGTCAACCCTTATTTATAAGAAAAAAAAATACAAACGATAATTAATCTCTATATTTTTGACTTAGCCCTATATGCAATTAAAAATCAAAGTAGTTATAAATATAGTTATGATAATCATAACTATAACACAAGGACTAGGGATAGTGCCGTCATACATTTTTCTAGACTGAGTAAATGCCAAAATAGCCATACCATTATATCTATAAAAATATACAACAAGTTAAGGATATTCATTGAAAAATATCCTATTTTGCAATTAAAAAACAAGATATATAGCTGGCTATTAGAACGCCCTTTCTATAAACTAGAGGATTTTTTTGCCACTGTTTCCATAGAATTTTAGGTTTTTAGAATCTCACACAACACCTATAATAAATTATTCTTTTAATATCACACTTTAACGAATAGATATATATGTATATGTGTGTGTGTGTATGTGTAAGTATGTGTATGTATGTGTATGTATGTATGTGTGTATGTGTATGTGTGTATGTATGTACATGTGTGTATGTATATATATATGTATATGTATGTATGTATAAAATTTAGACTTTATATCATTAAATGTTAAATTTATATCTAATATCACATAGTTTAAAGTTCCAAAGTGTAATCATAACTTATTCGTGTAAATAGTTCCTACTAGGCACAATACAAATTTCTTATTCTGTTATGTTTTTACTTTATGATATTATCTCTTTTATTTTTTGTATGTTTGTTATAACCTTAATTTGATACAAGGACATACAGAGATGTTAAAGAAAGTAATTGTGTAAAATATAAAAATCCTTTGATCATGTTACAGTGTATTATGACTATGCTTTACTTGGCTTTAAAATGACTTTGTCAATAATCTTGTATGTTTCGTATGGCAAATAAACAATATTATTATTATTATTATTATTATTATTAACAGATACATTATCAGGCAAATCATTTACCATTATCAAAAAAAGGAATGGGCCCAGTACCGATATTCAACCCTGCGGCACACCATATTCAACCCTGGTAGCGGCTGACGTTGAACCTTTAGCAAAGACTTTTTGCTGCCGATTTGTAAGGTAAGATTCAAATATTTTATTTTTATAGCCCCTTATACCATAATATTCTAGCTTTTTAAGTAGTATGTCCCGGTCGACACAGTCAAAGGCCCTGCTAAGGTCAAATAGTGAGGCTCGAGTGGATAGGCTGCTCTCAAAACCCTCAATCACCGAAGAGGCAAGTACTCCGACTGCATCGGCCGTGGACATACCAGGCCTAAAACCACACTGAGCTGAAGATATGATTTTATTGGTTTCAAAGTAGTCACTAACCTGGGTTTTGATACATTGACCTATATAGTAAATAAATATTAATAATAAGGAAAAATAACAGTATATGCATTTCTGAAATACAATTATTTTCATTAACATAATTATAATTTTTGTGTAACATTTTACTTAATTAAGTAAGAATAATTATATTATATTAATAGATTCAGTTTGCATAGTTAAAATGTACTGAATTTGCGAAGTATTTATATTTTCAATAAACCTGAAGGAAAACTGTGTGCCATCTTTGGAGGGTTAATTTAATTAAATTAATACATCAATAATTTTACGGCGTGTGGGAAAGGAAATGGGAAAAATTATCCAAGTGTAATACGTTATAATTACAAGATTATATTTTTAAGAGACAAAAACATTTATATTGATACTAAACTAATTCAAAACTAATTAATTATAGTTATTAATAATCATTGTTGGAAAATACATCCACTTTATAGTTTCTTTATGTTAACCAAATTATTTTTTTCAGTATTTTTTTACTGTTCTCTTAAATAATTATATTAAAATGTTACTGCTTACATAAAACTATATAGCATGTCAACAGTGGGCATGATCAGGAGGGTGATTCTTATCAACATATTATTGACTAAATATTTGTTTTAGTTTGCAAATAGGTCTAAATAAGTCTATAATAACCATATTGAAAGTGAAATTGTTGTTTCTTAATTATATTTAATCACACAGTAATATTTGCACTGACATGTGAAAATTTGATAAACTCACAATATAAAATAAAAATCATAATAGCCATGAAAATATCATTAAAACTACAACTTAACAATACAAAGTGAGCAATTTTCACTAGTTTACAATATTGTACTTTATCATGAAATGAAAATAATAAAATATTTAATAATTAATGAAAAATTAGCTTAAATTTAATACAATGGTTATTATTTGTCATTAAAACAAATACTAAAACTACAACAGCTTTTACAGTACAAAGTGACCAATTTTCACAATCTTACAAAATTATACCAAGTCAATAAAATTGAAAATCTTAATAATTAAAACTAATTACTTAAATTACACAAATATTTACAAAGGTTTAGTTTGGGTGTTTATGAAATGCTTCTGTACAATGAAAGTGGCAGCCTACATTGCACACCTTGCATTTTTCCTAGCAGCTTTCTCACAAAACGCACAATAGATTTGCTTTTCAACTGTTTCATGATTGTAAGCTTGATTGTCAAATGAATTTCTGGCAACACTTGACTTGATACATTAGAGCTAGGTCTCCCCGCTGATGGGGGCGATCCACGCCATAAACTGCAAAGTAAGTCCAAGAAAATCTAATTTTTCTTTATTGCCTCTTGGTGCCATACGATACAACAACCAAGCATTATTCATGCTGACATTGAGCAGGTAGGAAATCATAGGCCAGTACCATTTTTTTATTTCTTAGATTTATTCGGTAACATGCTAAATTTTAATCTAAACGATCTACCCCTCCCATGTTCATATTGTACAAAGTAACACAGGAGGGTTGATCCACATAAATATGTTTTTTTTTCACTGGATGACCAACGCTTTGCTTTAGGCATTGGTTGGAGACCATTTGCTATGGAATCCATTGTAGAGTCATTGTTGACTTTATACCTGACAAGCGTAACATTGGTTTGTTTGTCTGTTAGCTGATGAAAACTTCCTCTGGGTAACCTTTTCAGTTGCTTACTTCATGAAGTGGTGCTTTTTCAACTCTGTCTAAACATACTGTTCTAGACAGTTGGCCTTTACTTTTTAACTCCTCCAGTAGTCTGAGATATAAAAAAATTGTCGAAAAATATACTGTACTTCATTTGGCAGATTAGAGATTATGTCCATGACGACTGATCCCCCTAAACCTAGTTCTGGTTGGTTACGCCACCTTTTCCCTGGTAGGGTTCCACTTGTACAGCGTAGACAAGTTTCGTATTCAAATAAATGATTAATAAATATGTAAAAATAGATGGTTTTTATACCCAAAAGTAAAACTTGAAAACATAAACATAAACATTAGATAAATACAATCATCTGATTATAAGAACACATGCTAATAAATATTAAGTATTCAGAGATATAACAGTCCTCCCTCCTTAATTCACTCTGTAGATTTTCAGATACATTAGTCATAACCGTATCGTTTTACCAGTTTCCTTTGTCTCGTTGATCTTCTCAATTCTGTTGATTCAGGCAAAACTGGTGCGGGTAAAATGTCAACATTTCCTTTACATAATGCATCATCAGTTTCTCCGTTTCCTTCAGATCGTGGTTGAATGACCTTTTCAGTTTCTTCATTTGTAACTCTCAAATGTCCTTGTGGCTTGAGAATATTTTCATTATTATGTACATTGACTTCTTGGTGATTAGAAGTTGGCCATCCTAGCAGTTTTGGCTCTCCTCTTGAGTACTGGATACCGTCGTCTTGTTGGGTTGTAAGTATTTGATCTACGTGACGTCTTTCTTTCTTCCCCTTGTATTCTATCCAGTAGTGTAAGTGCCCGTCTTTTTCAATGATCCGTCCGTATTTCCACCTTTGAGATTTGTTGTCAAAGTTTCTAAATTGGACCCAATCTCCAACTTTAAACTTCCTTTTAGGATCTTTAGATTCGATGTTCTCGTTAGGTCTTGTGTCTAGTAGAATGTCAAGTTTTGTTCTGATTCTCCTTCCAAGAAGTAGCTCAGATGAACTCAGACCGGTTCCAGTGTGTGGGGTTCTTCGATACTGTATTAGTAGTCTGCAAAGTTTTAGGTTGATGTCCCCGGGTTCTGATGACATAGCTTTGAGACCTTTCTTGATGACCTGGACATAACGTTCCACCTGGCCGTTGGATGATGGGTGGTACGGTGCCGTTCTCTTGTGACTGATACCATTCAGTTTGAGAAAAGTCTGAAATTCATGTGATGTGAACACTGTCCCGTTGTCAGAGACAACAGTGCATGGCAATCCAAACCTTGAAAAGATGTTTCGTAATTCCTTTATGGTTCTCTGTGATGTTGCTGAGTTGACTGGTTCCACTTCCAACCATTTTGAATAGGAGTCAACTACAATGAGGAAGTATAGATTTTTAAAAGGACCTGCGAAATCAACGTGGATACGTTGCCATGGCATTGTAGGGGGCTCCCAAGGGTGAACCGTCTTCGATGGATTGTTCTGCTTCTCACAACAAGGAAGGCAACTTCGTACACGTTGTTCGATATCACGGTCAATAGTTGACCACGAGCAGTAACTACGTGCTAGAGCCTTCATTTTAGTCATACCTATGTGAGCCGTATGCAGTTCGTCCAGGATAGTTGTTTGATATTTCTTTGGTATAGCAACTCTCTCCCCCCTAAAAAGGCAACCATCTTGAATTGAGTAGATTGCTGCTTCTCCATTTTTAAGCTGTTTGCCTTTCATAATAGAATCAATAATTTCTGATAATTCTGGATCCTCTTTAGTAGCTATCGCTAGATTTCTTCTTGTAACCGGCATGACTTCCAGCTGTTTGATTTGAAACATGGAGGACTGGTCCATATCATTATCTTCTGGCCGATCCAGTGGAAAACGTGAAAGGTAATCAGCGTTTGCATGTTGTTTTGTGTTCCTGTAAACTATTGTGTAGTTGAATCCTGACAGATAAATAGCGTACCTAAGCATTCGAGAAGCTGATATTGCGGGAAGAGCCTTAGATGGGTTGAAGATTGATGTCAACGGTTGGTGGTCCGTAACTAAGGTAAAGGTTCGACCGAAACAGTACATGAAAAATTTATGTAGTCCCCAAAACAAACCAGTTGCTTCCTTTTCAATCTGGCTGTAATTTGCTTCACTTTTGGAAAGTGACCTGGATGCAAAACTAATTGGTCTTTCAGATCCATTGGGCATTTTGTGTGAGAGCTCCCAGACCCAGAGGTGATGCATCTGTGCTCAGTATTAAAGGCAACTTCGGATCGAAAGGAACTAACACCTGTTCACTGGTAATGTGTCGTTTAATTTTGTCGAAGGTGTTTTCACAATGACTTGTCCATTTGAATTCGGCATTCTTTTGTAGGAGTTGATAGAAAGGTTGAAGAATACTCGCTAAGTTTGGTATAAACCTATTGTAGTAGTTGGCGAGTCCTATGAATGTCCTTAGTTCTGATACGTTTTTAGGTCGTTTTGCTTCACTGATCGCTTTGGTTTTATCGCAGTCCTTGTGTAGACCATTTTCGTCGATTATGTGCCCCAAGTATTTAATAGATTTCTCGAAGAACTTGCATTTTTCCTTATTAAGCCGGATCCCACAGTCTCTAAGGCGCTTAGCACAGCTCTCAGTCGATTTAGCGTTTCTGAAAAAGAGCTACCTTGAACTTTGACATCGTCATAAAAACAAGATACTCCCTCAAGTCCCTGCAGTGCTTGATCCATTTGTTTCTGCCAGATAGCAGGTGCTGTCTTGACCCCAAACATTAACCTGTTGACTTTGAAAATTCCCAAATGTGTGTTGATTGCCTGCATTTTGGAACTTTCTTCATTCATAACGACATGTAGGTAAGCTTAACGGACATCTAACGTACAGAAGAATTTCCCTCCAGACATCCGCGCAAAAATATCTTCGATTCTCGGTACTGGATAGTGTTCATCTTGCAGTAGGGGATTGAGGGTTGCCTTGTAGTCAGCGCAAAGTCTCATTGACCCATTAGGTTTTACTATAGGTACAATAGGTGTCGCCCACGTTGCATGTGATACTTTTTCTATGATTTTCTCAGCCTCCAATCTTTTTAACTCCTCTTCCACTTTTCCCATGAGAGCATATGGTACAGGTCTGGCACGTTTGAAAACAGGTTTAGCATTATCTTTGAGTTGAAGAGCGCATTCAAAATTAGGAATTGTGCATACTCTTTTGTAGAAGATGTCAGAGAATTCTTGAAGAAGTCTGTCTAATGACTGAGCCTGTGTTGGCTGAGAAGCTCGTAAAGATCTAATATCAGCCCATGAAATGTTGAGCTTCCTTATCCACTCTCTGCCCATTATAGAATCCACTTTCTGGGCAAGAACGTAAAGATCTCCTTTTACCATTTTGTTGTCATGCTTTATTTTTACTTGGCACACACCTAGTGGTTTGATTACCTCATTAGTATATGTATGTAGTTTGAGGTGAGTCGGGTTAAGAATCTTTTCAGGAAATAATCTTGTAAAAGTGTCCAGAGAAATTGTTGTGACTGCTGCTCCAGTATCCAATTCTAAATCTATATGTTCGCCATCTACAGTCACTTGTGCCATCATTTTGTCGTTACGACTACCCTTATACTGCCGCATGCAGAAAATGTCTTCTTGATCTGATCCGGATCTTTCAGAGTTTGTTGAAGATAAGGCCTGACCAAACTGTTTTTGGCCCTTTCGATTAATTTGTTTTGAAGTTGTAAGACATACCCTTGCTATATGTCCTACCTTTTGACAGTTGTGACAAGTTCTGTTTTTCGCATCACATTCATTAGACCTATGTGATGAGCTACCGCATCTAAAACAGCAACCTTTCAACTTGTTAAGTTTATCTTTAAATGTCGGGTTGGTAACTTTCCTATTTAAACTGATCTTATTTACTCCTGGAGTCGATGACCTTTGGTTTTGCATTTGTCGACTTTCCAACTTTGCTGCTTCAGTTGCTATGGCAAGTTTAACTGTTTCATCGAAAGTCATGATTGTTCCTTGCTGTAAAATTCTTTCGCGAATGTCATTATCATTAATCCCTCTTACAAGCTGTGACCGTAGGTGAACATCCATAGTTGACTTGTTACAATCAGAGCACACGAAGTTACATGCATTAGCTATTTGTCTCAGATTAGATATGTACTGGCCAATAGACTCACCATCTTCCTGGAGTCGAAGTACAAAGCGATGTTGTTCTGCCATTTCGCTAGCTTTAGGGCAGAGGTGTTGCTTTAGTAACTTGACGAGTTCTTCATAATTCTTTTCACAGGGTTTCTGAGGAGCTGTTAGTGCAGACAAGGTCTGGACAATTCTAGGGCTTAAACAATTAAGAAGTATGTGGATTTTATGTGCATTTGATTCATTGTCATCTTCTGTAATATTTTGTAGCTTGAAGAAATTCTCTAACCGTGATACATAATTGTCGAATGCTTCTTCATTTTCATCGTATGGTTGAAGTTGAAAGCCCCGTCCATTGTATCGGCTCGTAGATTGTGTCGGTTGTTGAGGTAATTGAACTTGGCGTAGTGCCTCCACTAATGTGTTGATTAATTCTTCAGCCATGACGTGAAAGTGAATAAATGAACAAATCTAAAAATCCAACAAGAAATCCCAAATCCTCGTCGCCATTTTCGTATTCAAATAAATGATTAATAAATATGTAAAAATAGATGGTTTTTATACCCAAAAGTAAAACTTGAAAACATAAACATAAACATTAGATAAATACAATCATCTGATTATAAGAACACATGCTAATAAATATTAAGTATTCAGAGATATAACAACAAGTCTGTTAGCAAGGATGCAAACTTTATAGCCAAATCTAATTGGTTTGCCATGGATGTGTCGTTTAGCACCATACCTACATAAATAAGACACCATAGATTCATCTATCGACAAATAAATATCTCCTGAAAAACACTGGAGCCACCTTTCGTTAAGCATAAGCATTACGGGACGAATCTTGGCAAACTTATCAGTAACATCTAGCTTTGAATTTTCACTGAAGTGAATATATTTCATGTCATCAAAGCGGGTACAAGGCATTGCTTTGGATACTGCGGCATTGCGAACATCCTCATTAATTTTCCAGTGCATGCGTCTTTGTGAAAGAACGTTATATCCTAAAAGCTAGAGTATAGCAATAAAACGGCAAAGCTCATCTTTTGTTGTAATAAAGGACATACTTCCAGCTTCTTTTGCATATATTGTTCATGCAATTAACAATATATTAAACAATCTCATCATCATCAAAGAAGAATTCAAACATTTGTGATGAAGAATGTTTAGGATAAAACCATGATGTGATGAAAATACAAATTAATAACAGTAAATAATTAAAACAACATTAAAACATGTTCTGTTTGCAATACATAACAAACTTTGACCCTAAATTACAATATATATAAAATGCACTTACATTTGAAATGATCGCATAATGTATCAAAACGCCAAACATAACAATCAAACGAAAACGTGGCTCTGACAGCTCTGACTGTGCAGTAGGTACCAACCCAACAAGCAAAAACACTCCCAATCTCAGAACTTCCTTAAATTTCCACAGAAATATTTTCTTAATGAGTGTTGACAAATGTCGACAGTGGGATAAAACAGGTTAAGTTGTGCATTGATTAATAAAACTTATTAATCGCAGGATTGCTATAATTTTGATTTAAATATAAAAATACATAATTTTTTGTCAATATATTAAAATTAATAAAACAGTATCAACATAATTAATAAAATGTAATACATTGAATAAATTGAGTTGTTATATTAAATTAAATTTAAAATATTTTCCAATAAAAACTTTAAAATTAATGCCAGAAGATTTGTTTTTAATAAATAACAAATCAACATTTAACTAAAATTTTTAAAATAAAAATTATATTATAACACAGTGCCAACATAAAAACATGACTCAAATAGTTACATGAGTTGATAAAAATGCAAAATATGAATTTATAAATGAAAACAAGATTGTATTTTGAATAGGAAGCATTTTGTAAAAAGGATGGGATGTAGATGGTTGCAGTTTATCAGGCAGGAAGTGATAAGAAAGGTTGTTATCAAGGAACTAGTTATTTGCAGTATTTATAAACTAAAACACAATAGAAGAACTTAATTTATCGCACTACTCCAAATAGATGTTTTACAATTCTTCTTAAATTTTTCAAAATTGTGGATCCCAAAATAATTGCCAACTAACTGAAATAAGATGGATTGTCCATTGATTCAAGGTAAATATGAGAATGCTCCACTGATTTGTCATACGCCACCCATAGGTATTGCTTATTGGAATTATATCACAATGAGTTGTATTCTCCAGTCGATCTCTGTATTTGTTATCGTGATTTATTCAGGTTTGTATGTCTGATCACGCTCATCCCTGACTACCGGAGACAACTATGAGTAATGAAAACAAACTCGAGTATCAATTATTTAAAAATAATTTCATTATAAAATGTGTTATTTAAAACATCAATGCACTCATATTAAAAGATGCACAATGATATTATTAATTAAAACAGCATCATTTCTTAAAAATTAGTCATTTTGGCACATGGGAATAATTCTGAGACATTAATATTACTGATGCATGGTTGTGATATTAATGCATCAACATTTTGACCAGTTCTGCAATAAATCAAAATTTATCAATTTTTCAATGCATTGCACACAACTATTTTAAACTATTTTTGGCCATATTTTATCTAATATATTTTCAACCTATAAACATTAAACAAGCTTGAACCTTGGGATTAGACAAGTTTGAAGTCAAATAACCAGATAGTTTAGATTTTATCGTAAAATTATACAGTATTAAAACTGTTTAGTATATTATTTTCCAATATAGTATTAAATTACTATTTATTTAAAATTCTTGTGAAATGCTGGTATGTATTAAAAACAGGTTTTGTACAGTATAAATAAAATTATGGTCTCTTCAAACACAATAGGGGTTACGGATACTGTATTTATCAAAGACCTTTCTTCATCGCCAAGTCGGTTCGCCAGCTACCACACCGTTGGTCAAAGTAATTTTCAAGACTGCCAGGCCTTTACTTAGCGTCTTAACACAAGTAAACTTATTTACCTGTACAAGGGTATATGAGTGGTGAATACTAAAGCTTATCATAGCTTTTGCTCAAAAGTTGCACGATAAATTTTGGCCTAAAGAGGTTTAAGTACAAATTGGAGTGCAGATTTTATTGTTCCATTGCAAAGCTGGAAATATCGACTTTCTGAAAAGAAAGGTTTAAGACTACTAAATTCATAAAAGGTACGTAGTAAAAAAACTAAATAATATTTTGGCAATAAAACGTTATTTATCCTGCTGTTGTTTATTTCTTAAAATACAGTTTTATTCCTTCATTCTTTCAGGGTGTCTAGCAAAATATAAAAACAAAATTCAAGACTTTTTTAATTTTGTTTTAAACGGACATTAACAAATCGAATTGCAATATTATACTATAAGTTTCAACATTTTAATCTTTAATACTAAAATGTGGTCATTTTAATCACTTACTTAAATATGTGTAGACTAAAAAGAACCTTGGGAAGCTAAAGCATATTTGTATTATTTTTACTTGACTAAGAGGCCAACAGTACAGGTACCCAGTATATATAGATAGTTATTGGCTTGCCAAAACACAACGAATATGCATGAATGTTGTATTATCTTTACAAATTTATAAACATATTCAAACTGTCCTAATAGGCGAATTGGGTTAAAAAAAATTTGTTATTATTTTTGTTGCATCTTGATAAAACGATTTATCAACAGATTAATCATTGTGACAAATGATCACATCACAATGATAACATTCAAAACCTGACTTGACTTATTGGCATTATTACGATACAAGTCAAGGGCCGTACCGTGCGCAAGTACAATTTACAAAAAATTACTTTAACTAACTTAAAGTCATTTCACTGTAAAATTTAAACAAATTTTCAATTTTTCTTTCAATATTTAAAACTATATAAATGAACTATTTAAAACGACAAACAAACAATATTTCTTTAACAATAACAAACATGAAATATTATTCACTTACCTTTTGACGATCGCAATGAAGAAGTGAAAACACTTATTATTAATACAACTACATACAAAATAACAATGCCAACTTGCATTAGACACGAAATAAAAAGCAGAAGCAATGGACTGCATACAGCACAACAAAAACTGAGTGAGAGACGAAAACTTCGGCCGGATACAAATACTGACAGACGCAAAGCTACTGTGATGAGTCAGACAGACAGGGATAATGCATGACCAATGTTGTGAGGGACCCGACAGTTCCCTTGCCATGGTTACAGCACTTACTCAACACCTTTTCTTAGAAATTTGTCACCGCTTTCACATGTTTTATTGCAGCCCCTCCTAGACCACCCTTATCAATCAAAACAAGGAACTCGTTCCTTGGCATTAATTAATTTTTTCCGACTACAGCGAATATTTGTATGATAATTCCCGATTTTTCTCGACTTTTTAAATTTCTATACTATTTCCCGAATTTATATCACAGTTTAAATTTATTCATTCAATTGTTGTTATGAAAGTTAAACTCTTACTCACTTCGACAACATCAGAGAAGAGGAAGAATGCGAGGGCATCTCCACGGCCACTGAGCCCATCACTAAGTTCAGTAAGGTCACAACGAGTGATGAAGTTACGGTGGGATGACACCAGGTGTGGCTACAACAGTAAAATGGCAATCAACAATCAAATTTGACATTTCAATGGCAAACTAACCCAAATTAAGCCTGCCAAACAAAAACGATAACAAAAATATGGAATACCATTAGCACTTTGAACTGATCAACTTAGTAAAGTGCTAAATACTAACAACTGTAATCTAATATCTTGATTTGTAGTGCTAGTGGGCAAATCAATCTAATGATAAAAATATATACAACTAAATCGGAAATCATTCTTAACTAAGACTCATTTGAAATCAAGTAACCTAGGAATTGCAACTATTTGCATCATAGCAACAATGTTCTGCTCTATATATCTCAAAACCAAGATCAGCTGTTCCTTCCAAAACACCTTAACACGTCCCGTCCGGGCTACAATGATCAATGTAGTGCTGATATGGCGCACCTGACGGTGCACATTGAACAATGCACTGTCCGCTCTTGAAATGTATTTATTCAGGGTGAGACTAGTCATTGCTCGGGAACGTTGTGTTGCTTGTCACTTGTTGTGGCAGTCTTGGAGTACGTTTTGGTGTATTTCGTTTTTGGATACCGCTATATTTGTGTGAGGGGTGCTTGTACTGTGAGGGGTGCTTGTACTATGTGATAGTGTTTTGTACAGCCTGGGGAATGCACAATTATGTTCTCTTTCAGCATTGAGCATATTAAAGATATATTATTTATGTCTAGGACTAAATAGCATTGGAATAAGCTCTATAGACACTAGAGAACACCAAGGGGTATAAATGTACCATTAATCATGACACTGAAAGGATTGTAGTAGGAAAAATCTCAAAAACCCCTTCAGGTTTTTATATTGAAAACATTACACCCCATTCAGCAACAGAACATAATTTCACCTCTTAACTCTGTGAAGCAAAAGTTTGAAATTACTGTAGTCACATCTAAGGAACCATAATAAATCCTAAAGAATAAAGGCAGAGAAAATAGATCGGTCTTAGATAATGATGGTACTAGAGGCAGAGTGCTGTAAACCAACTAATTTGGGACAAAGTTTTGTGGTGATTGTGGCAGCAAATTCTGCTAGTTGTTTTATTAATTAACATGGTGTCTGTAAATGGTTGCATAGACATGGACACTACTAGAGAAGCCCATCTGTGCTGAGTGGTACATCAGGGTCAGGATTTGTCTAGAGAAGAGAAATCAAGCTAATACTATTTGTATTATAGGTTAATTACCTTCAATCTGCCAGTTATCCTGTAAATTCTCTTGGATTATGCGTTTCGGCTTTGTATGCCATCATCAGATCCTTAATAGACTTGTTACATTTTTTAAATTTTATTCTGATGGTCATGTCAAAATTTAAAAAAAAACTAACATCAAATATATTTATTTAAACATATCACGAATTGTACAACATTGAAAAACACGTGGTAGGTTTATTTGAATGTAAATTGATCATATATTTATATTCACATGAATATAAATATATGATAAAAAACAACACCAAAATGAAATAACACTACTGGTTTGGATTCCATATAAAGCTGTAGGTCTCTTGGTTATCCCGGCAACTGGCTATTAGCTTTTTCTAAGGAACAGTCGATCTTATTAGCAATTACTTGAAAGGTAAATGACTTGTTAGCACATTCATTTACCTTTCATCTTCTGCCATATTTTGAAGATCAGGTCTTAATAATGAATAAATTGTTCAAAGATTTGAGAAGTGTGAGCTTAAGGTTGTAACTAGAAAGGTTAAATATGAGCTGTTAGTTAATTTTCAACTGCATTGGTTGTGATTGTCATATATTTGTATCTTACAAACCAGTTAGTCTTCATTCTGATTATTAAAATTGTTAATTATAGACAGCCTTTTGAGTAGTTCTAATTTACATTCATCGTGCTTATAATTGATTGGTTACAGGACCCCTTCTGGTATTAAGACAAAGCAGTTAGTTTCTAGTTTCAATAATAAGTGCTAGAATAGACATAACATTTCATATACAGAAATTGCAATTGTTAAGAGTATATACAGCTTTGCTGACGTGTAACAGAAGAAGGGACAAGTAAATGTTGGTTATAAAGAATAATTCACTTATGTTGATTAGTTTGAAAAATCTAAAATCTTAATTATTACTAAGGTTAATTGCAAAGTTACAATTACCGAGACATGTTGGTTATATTCATAAGTTCAAGTTTATATTTAATGGCATTTACTCACCGGACAGTTCTCAATGTCATTATATATATTAAATATTTCCATCTGACCCTCTGTGCGCCGTTTGTCTTCATTGATATGTGTGTTGACTTCCCGAATGGAACTGACCGCAGCTTGCAGAGCGCTTTGGTCAGGATTGTTCTTATTGGTGCACTTAAGGATGTCTATAAAAAAAATTGAATGATTATAATAATTTACATGTGCAAATTCAAACAATCAGTAACCTTGTAAAATAAACATGAATTGAGAAATTGCTGTGTCCTAGTACAACCAGATTTTGCCAACAAATAGAATATGTATCTGCTGACATCTGTAATATAAGTAATTTTTTATGTCTGTATTAGAGTCACTTGTGTATGATCGATCAGTGTTTGGTTTGTACAGGAGAAGAATAATGTTTATAATGTGTGATGGTAATTTAGCAAGACAGGCCGTTTTTAATTGTAAACAAAAAGAGAATGGTACTCCTCATCTTATGAACCGCATTATACGCCCGTCTCTAAGTACCTTTATACAGTGTTTCATTAATAATCCAATCATTTCCATACAATGCTTTGATTTGTCACCCAACCTATTACACAACTTACTGATATAGACCTCAACGTACTTACTGACCAACTGTCTCACTCCAACTGGGATCCCGTATTGTCCTGTCTCGAAGTTAATGCTAGTACCGATAATTTTTTTCTATTATTAAAGGCGCTATGGAAAGATCAACTAAATTAATCAATAAGAACAATTCCAGATTAAAAAAATTAAAACCATGGATTACGGCTGATTTAATAGCAGGCATTCGTTATAGAGATAAGTTAAGTAAATCAGTAAAACACCAACCCTTCAATATAAATTTAAAAGAGCGATTTTATGCGTACAGACAGTTTTTATCTAATTCTCTTAAACAAGCAAAACGTAATTATTACAGAACTAAAATTACAAATGCAGGAAAAAACACTAATATATTCTGGAACGTTGTAAATGAATTGGCGGGGAGAGAAAAACACAAAGACAAATTTCCTATTCAGAAATATATGTCAAGCTCTATACCTGTCAATGAAGATGGGTGTAGGCAGGCTGCGCACGACTTTAATATGTATTTCTCTGCAGTAGGCCAAAATCTTGCTAATGCTATTAATGGAGGAGGGGACCCAGTGGTGAGAGACTCTGACTACAGTTTTAATTCTAACTTTACACTTAACACAGTTACAGAACAAGACATAGTACGATATGTGTCCAGTCTGAGGTGAGGGTCTGCTCCGGGACACGATGGCTTCTCTGCTAAGGCCCTCAAAGAAAATATACATGTATTAACTACACCCCTTCAACATATTATAAATTTGAGTATTCTGTCCGGTATATTTCCTGATAACTTCAAACTGGCAAAAGTCATTCCTCTATATAAATCTAATACAATGACAGACAAAAGTAATTTTCGTCCAATTAGTCTCCTCAGTGTTTTCTCCAAAATTCTAGAAAAAATAGTAAAAGACAAATTGACTGATTATTTAGATAATAACAACATTTTATGTAATTGCCAATTTGGTTTTCGCAAAGACAAAAATATAAACGATGCTCTATATGAAATTGTTAAACAAATCAACCAGTTTTTCAAAAAATAATCGATCCATGCTTATTTTCCTTGATCTTACAAAGGCTTTTGACTCGGTGGATAGAGGTAAATTACTGCAAAAACTGGATTTAATTGGTGTTCAGGGTAATGCTCTGGCTTGGTTCAGGAGTATCTTACTGAAAGACGGCAAACTGTGTCTATTTGTGGGGTGAACAGCGATGCCTTGCCTATAGACTTTGGGTGGTCCAAGGAAGTACACTTGGCCCTATTCTCTTTTTAATATACATAAATAATATTTCAAGATTAAAATTGTTCAGTAAATTATTCTTGTTTGCAGATGACACACTTATTTTTATCGAAAGTAGTAATTGGCAAGATGCAAGAATTAAAGCTCTTCATGATTTAATGTTTATAAAACAATGGCTTGATCAAAATACACTCTCCTTAAATATATCAAAAACAAAATTTATGCCCATATCTCTTAGGGAGTGTTCTGATTATACTTTACGTGACCTAACAATTCATTCATGTGGTGATTATCTAAGTTTAACTTGTAACTGTGAGGCTATAGAGAGAGTGACAACTTACAAATATTTAGGTGTAATCATTGATCACCGTGTGAGATGGGCGGAGCATATACAATACATAAAAACTAAAATTCGAAAATATTTGTTTGCTTTTAGACAATTGCGTGAAGTTTTAAATGACAATGAAATTAAAGTCGTATATTTTGCTTACATACAATCGTTGTTGTCGTTTGGTATTGTTGCGTGGGGAGGAGCTAACAAAAGCACTCTAGAACCATTATATGTTGTACAGAAGTCTATTTTGAAAGTAGCTTTCAGTAAGGCCAGACGTTACCCTACGGACACCTTATTCCAAGACGTATCAGTCCTTAATATTCGTCAACTCTTTATTAAACATTTAATGGTATTTATATTCAAACATTATAATTCTATATTCTCTCCAATTTTACACACTTATAGCACACGTTACTCTGCTAATGTGGGTTTTGTCACACCGACTATTAATAAATCATTTTCAACTACTACTCCGGTCTACATTGCACATGCATTGCTTTTAAATCTTCGACGGAATACCCCCAATTTTAATTTATTCTCTTGTACTTCAATATCTATATTCAAAAAACAGGTAACTGATTGGATCAATCTAATAGGTTTGGAGGGAGCAGAGAATGTCATTACTAGTGTCTACGGGCGGATTTGATGCACGCCACTCCCCCCCCCCCCCACTGGGTGAACTGTGGCCGAGGCCGGTGCTATATGAGTGGGTCTTTGTATGAGGGTCTTGTGTTGAGACTGGATTACGAGAAGCAATGACTGCAGTTATGTAGGCATTGCGAGAAGTATTCACAGGGCATCATCCTGCATGAACTTGTTTCTCTGGCCCTTCCTAAATTGGCATACAGTCAGTGATTACTTTTTGAATATGATTGCCTCACCTCCGAGTTGCAATGTCATTGAAGTGTTAATTATTAAATTAATTTGTGCTACCACTTTTTCCATATTTCAAAGTTCAATTTATAAATATTACATATTTCATCCTTCTTATAAAATATTGTTTACCTCCTATTCTTATTTATGTATATTTTAGTTAGTATAGACATACATTTAAAATATTTTCCCCTTATATAATAATCTGTAATAGAACAATTACATTTTAGTCCTTTTTGAAAAAAAAAATACTTGCAACTCAGCCTACGCACAGGCAGTATGCCCATGTAGGCTTTTCCCATGAAAAGGAATTACTGTACGGGTTTCTATTATTTTTGTTTTCATTTTGGATAGTTTGTTTAACGATTACCTTATATTATTTTTCAGTGTATTTTTGTATTATTTTGTATTATTATGTTGAACAATATCATTTAACTTACTGATGTATACATTTGAATGTTTGGGGAATAAATATACTTTCATTTCATTTCATTTCATTTGATATAAATGTATAAAATCACCTACTACACTTTTTTAATTTATTAGATTTAAGAAGCCTATGTTCTAAATAGTTTACAACTTTTATACTATCATCTTTTTCTTTAACAATTAAATCATTATAAGATAAGAAACTGAATTGCAAAGTATTACTACAAAAACTGCATATAAAAATAGTTAATATTAATGCTAGGTTATGAGTTGAAGTTTTTCATCTTATAAACTCCAAAGTTACTTTATAAAACTTTAATTCGGTTGGTTTTAGTTTGTTTAGGATATCTGACCTGACCAGAAGCTATTATTAATATTCAAGAACACTTGTCAGTTATTAGACTCATTTGGGATGACTGAAGAATTCAGTAAAAGTATGTTTTTAAGTCACAATCAAACAATAGTATCTAGCCACAAGATAAATAAAATATGCGTTCTTAGTCCGGCCATTTCATTTTCAGCAGGATAATGTGAAAAGAAAAAATATATCATTATAGTAATTTCTACACAAAATTAATGCCATTCAGTATTTTTTCAAGAGTCCAGTCATTTTTTTCATCTCCACCTTTTGTTTATCATGACCCTTTGTTATCACTTCCTGCTTGTAAATATGCTTGGTGGCATACTATTTACAACTCATCTCAGACGAAATATCAAAAGAGTACGAGAATTGTCACTGAACTGTAAAAATGCGACACACATGAAAACTAAAGAAAAACATATCATTGTGTTTTGTTTAGGAAAGGTATAGTAAAAAAATTTGAATATGCAGACGCCAGGTGCTCTTTATCAGACAGGAAGTGATGAGAAGGACCACAAGGCCCAGTCTAAGGGTGTGCATGAACTTGAGAAGAAACTAATAGAATCGGGATAGGGTTGAAATACTTTCCTAAAAACATTATACTGATCAGGTGATTAAAAACGATAAAATATTAAATACCAGTGTAATAGAAATGCATTGGTAACTTATCATTTTGTATTAACCCATTGCAGATCACTGACAAAACCACTCGCACAAGCAATCCGCTTTTACCTCAAAATAGTTACAATAGACTACTAGGTTGCGTAACTGGGTCCTTTTAAAAACAGGTTTCGTTCATAAAAACTTTCATAAATATCCTATAGATCACAATAGTATGTTGAAGTTGAAGAAGCAGTTTATATTAAGTTCAGTTATATAAAATACTGTATTTAGTTTAGATATAGTGCATTTCTGTACATACTGGTGCACCGATTTAGCAAATGACATTGAGGTTAGTGAAACAGACAGAGTCACCAAGCCTAGTCTATTCGATGACTCAGACATAATTATCCCCGAGTCATCAAATTTAGATTACATGCGCTAAATTTAGATTATGACTCAGACATCCTCTACGTCACCCCTTAACCTGACTCGCCACCTGATGCCACTGCTATATTGCCGGTACCCCAGCAGTCCACAGTTACATCTAACCAATTACCTGCAGTTTTATTGCGGCATGCTATTTCAGTTCTGCCGGTGCGCAAATTAATTTGTACCTGCTGGGGCGAGCGAGAATAAATCTATCCGCAATGGGTTAATTCTATTTGTAAATATAATCTATCTTTAAATTGATTTCATCTAGTTATTACTATTTATGAATGGTCTGAATAGCAAGTTATCTTTGTTAATTAGGCATAGAAGACGTTTCTAATAAATATTATTGACTGTTTACTAATTGTAATATTTAAATAGTCTTATTTTAATACATTTCTTATTTATATGAAATAATCTCAGTTAAATAAATAAACAACATAAGGTTTACATTTTGAAAATATATTAAAATGTTATCTTTTGGTATCATCTGCGTAATCATAACAAGATATAGTTATCTAATAAATGAACCTTTAATATTTGTTTAGGGATATGTAAAATATTTATTAGTCTTTAGTCTTAAAATGAAACAGTACAACTATTTCACTGTACAATATGTTATTAGAAACTTCAAAGTACACATTTTAAAAGATGCAAAAATATGTTAAGGATGTATAATGCTTAACATTAGGATATCCCCAAATCTGTCTGTATGACTACACTTATAAACCTAACCGTATCCGACCTGCCCCCAAGCTATTTGAACCAAGTCTGATCTGAATGAAAATTTCACTATCTGCACATCTCTAGTAACAAGACTTTTTAATGGTGCAAAAATGTGAACCAAGAATCTCCTATGCTAACAGCTTTGGATATTTGTATTGTTTTTTATAAATTGCAGTCATACAAGTATCCAGAAAGTAACCACCGTTTGTTCATAGCGCGAAAAGTAGTGGGGCATCTCCAAACAAGCCAAAGAAAGCCCGTCAAACATTGTCAGCAAGGAAGCTCATGGCAAAGGTTTTCTGGGATTCCAAGGGCATTTTGCTCATTGAATTTATGGAACGTGGCACGACCATTACGTCTGAAGTTTACTGCGAAACGTTAAAACGGCTGAGAAGAGCGATTCACAACAAGCGTCGTGGCGTCCTGACATCTGGTGTTGTGTTTTTGGATGACAACGCTCTGCCTCACACTGCTCGGAGAACAAGTGAACTTTTGAAAAAGTTTAATTGGGACGTTTTTGATCATCCCCCATATAGCCCGGACTTGGCTCCAAGGGATTTTCACTTGTTTCCGTACATGAAGTCGTGGCTTGCCTCGCAGCGGTTCAAACATGACAAAGAGCTACAAAACGCAGTGACAGGTTGGCTCCACTCACAGGCGGCAGATTTTTATAAGGAGGGAATTGATAAGACTGTCAAAAGATATGACAAGTGCTTAAATCAATTTGGTGACTATGTGGAAAAATAAAGTTGTAGTTTTAAGATGTATATAATAAAATTGTTCTATCTTCAATGGATTAATTTTTATTTCAAAACGGAGGTTACTTTCTGGATTACCCTCTTATAACAAGAAATTTGTTAGTTCCACATAGAAACAAGCATGCAAATAACTCTTAGTTTTACACCAGTGATAAAATTTAAGCAATGATCTTATTCTATAAGTGATATCCACAGAGAACAACTTTGCAATTGAATATTTTTAGTTTTTATGAAGCAGGAAGTATAATTTCAGAGCTTATAATTTTTTAGCTGTCATCAGGAAGATAAGATGGAGCAGTTTATGCTTAAATAAACAGAAGCAATACCTTTTATTAACTTAATAATTGAGTAGTTAGAGCTTCAAAAAGAGCACTTGATGAGTTTCAAAAAGAAACAAATTACTTTGTTACCTAATTTTCTATTTCAATAGTAGCAACCACAAATTTCTGTGTCGTCTATTTTGTTATATTATGTTGGCCTGCGATTAAAAAGGAAAGTGAAAAGAACAATTTATAGTCATCATTAGTTTTTTAAATAATTTTTTTCTAAACTTTTATATACAGTAGACAATTTTAGTAATAATACTACTGTACTTACCATTGAGCAGAAGTTCTATTCTTGGAAGTCTCTGCACAGGCCAAATGAGCAGGTCAAACAAACTCTGTCGCCCACATTCAGGCTTGGTCTGGCCAATCTTGAGAAATGCATGGAACTTTGGCATTGTCTGATCACACTGGTGCAGCATTTCTTTGGTATGCTCTATGAAGTTAATGTAGGGAGGGTAGGCATTCACAAGGTCAGCAGACTAGAACAAGAAACACTATACAAACCCAAATTCACTGTTACAGTTATTTATAATTTTTAGGTCAGGTGAGAAGGCTTTACTACTGAATTTAATAAGATATTTGACTTCAAAAACTTACTTCTCTAGGAAGATGAGTATATTAACTAGGAGAATACTCCACTGTGAACACACCACAGTCTTTCTTCAACCACCAGAAGAAAGTAGGGGGCATTTAAAATATGTAATTTATAATTTTATTATTTATTTCTAAATCAATTACCCGGTAATATTACCTCCTAATATTCTATCCATCTTAATAAGAAAAGTAGACATAACACATGCATGAGAAATCTGCAAGTACCTGTTTGTGAACCCTAGACTGGGGTAGTAGAATAATTAAATACACACCTGTGTGGTTTGTCACAGGGTGTGATCTTGAGACACTGTAAAGCACTTAGCAATTACTTAACTGAACAATACAATTAAGGCATCATGTCAGTGTTGAGTGGCGCTCACGTGGGTGTCCTTTGATAAATAAATGCTCATTACTTATACTACGTCAGTCGCAAGTCATTTCTAGTTGGAATGTTATAGCTGGTTGACACATACATCATACCTATCATGTATTTATTGATAAGTGCTCATAATTTATATGTAAATATATTAACATATTATTATAATGATACTCTTACTTTTTCTTTTGATAATTCTGTTAATAAATTGTACATGTATATATAGTTCATTTTTTAATTAACTTAGTGATTAGGTGATCAGTTTCTTGATAAAATAACCAATTAATTAAATCATAGTATTTATTAATTCAGTGTTAGTACTCGGACGTAAAACTTTTCATTAAAGTAATATATACGAATATATATATATATATATACTGTATATACAGTAGGGTTGTGCGAGTAGTGATTTTTGAGTTTGAGTCGAGTAGTTGCCCTTTTTACAAGTATTGAGTATTTTCGAGCGAGTATTTACAGAAGGATTTCCTATTCACCCAGGACAACTGTAAAAGGCAAACACCATCCTAAGCCTATGTTAAGTTTTTCCAATATATACATCTAAACTGAACACAATAATTTAGTTTTGTTGTTTGTAACTGTAACATTTGATAAATAAAACTTTTTACTTCCTGCCTTCCTACACTTTTATGTGGCATTATTTGTTTAACCTTTTTTCATAACTAATATTATGTAAGAAGGGGATTGATATACTTAGATATGGAGCTGAAACATGGAAAATCAATAAAAAAGAAGAAAGGAAACTAATTGTCTTTGAAAATAAGATCCTCAGAAAAATTTATGGGCCAATTTTTGAAGAAGGAGAGTGGAGAAGGAGACACAACAGGGAGTTGAGAGAACTTTACAGGGACCCGGATGTAGTTTGTGAATTTAAATGCAGAAGGATTAGATGGACTGGACATGTTTTAAGAAGAGAGGAGAATCATAATTTGAAACAAGTTATAATGAGGAATCCCGAAGGAAGAAGACCGAGAGGAAGACCACGGCAAAAGTGGTGGAAACAAGTGAAGGGAGACCTGGAGCGATTGGGAGTGACTAAGGAAGACGCGGAGGATAGAGACAGATGGAGGGACTTTGTTGGTGCGGCCAAATATCTTCTTAGATATGTGTGGCCATGGGAGTAAGTAAGTAATATTATGTAAGAAACTAAGAAAGTATATTATTAATTGAAATAACGTGGATTATAAAGATGTAATCTGTTCACTCATACCACAGATCAAATTTTCTATGCAAGCCAATTATACTGTTTCACAGCTGGCCGACATGTTTATCTGGTGGTTTAGTTCAAAGTGTACCACGAAAACGTAGCGAAGCTTGTTGGCAAAAGCTGCATCCAACCAAACTAATGCTAAAATTCAGGTGTCATCGCCAAATGCAGTCATTTGCTTTCAGAATTGCCTCCTCTCAACAAAGAATTGATTGTGTACACGCCAAGAAGAGTGGATCTATATTCTGTGGGTATTTAATTCAGTAATAATAAGGTTACAGCTAACCGGAAATAAGCTCTAAATCACATAATCAAAATTGAAAATCTGAATGACAAAGACTGTAGTTCAATCGATTGATTGATTTAAGTTGTGGGCTAAAGAGGTTAGGTGTGGTATCTTGTTTTATCTGTTGTTTTGCCACAAATAATTCAAACAGTTCTGACAGTATCTACATGAAATAAACCAATATACAATTGTAATCAAATTGGAGCTGAGTATGTTATACAGTGAATTACTCAACATCTAAATAATGTTGGGCTGAGATCGAAGATCGAGGTTGTAACAAGTGTCAAATACGTGCAGTGAGAGTCGTCCTTTGTCTAATATTACGAATCTTTGCATAACCACTCACTCACTCTTACAGAAACTACATAATTAGGGCCTTCCAGCTGGCCATTGAATCAAATAAGGTGATAAAACACAGCCAGTTTTTCAAACTGAATAACAAAACAAGTTGTGCAGTTATTGGCAAACTGAAGGAGTTGTTCAGTCGGATCGGTATACCAAAGTTAGTAATAGCTGACATTGTTACTTTTAGCAGTCATGAATTAAAACAATTTGCTAAATTGTGGAACTTTGAAATACTAGTCCTTACCATTCTAAGAGTAACGGGTTTGCAGAAAAGGCAGTTTTCTCACACACTGTGTTAGTTCAGTCCCCTCAGGTCTGTCTTTTATTTCATGCGCCAACAGTAGACGACAGACAATGTTATTATGTTATTATTGTTCACGTGTAAATTCTTTGTGTCGGCTTCCATTTGTGTTATTTGCTATGACTTCCAGCAGTAGTGACGAAAAAACTGCTGTGATAGCTTTGGCACTAGCTGTGGAAGAGGATGATCAAGTATCAAAGAAATAAAATTAAGAATTTGGGTGTATAGTTTGCCGCACGGGATCGTGAGGGAGAGTATAATATGCATTTTCCAAGTCTGAAAATGGCAATCAAAGATTTTTTCGTATGAGTTACGAAAAGTTTATGGAACTATTACACAATAATGGATATGACTGTACTGCTGAAATAAGTCGATCATCAAAACTCATCTTTAACCCTTTCCACTCAAGTGGCGGGGCAGCCCCGCCACGCAACTTACCGCACTAACTCCAATGTCGGGCCGGGCCCGACGTCTCTATAAAAACGTTCTATGATTGTATTTAGACTGACGTAGTTACATTATTGACCGCTAGGGTTTTTGTTTGATATGTGCTGCTACCTGTAGAATATTTTCGGAACCGTTTGAGTTTAGTATCGGTAAACAAACCTCATGAAATGTAATGTTTGTCGTCTGTGGCTGCTCCGTAAACAGCTGGCTGACTGCAACAGCTATCTGCACTCACTTTGTTCCGTCATATGTTATCGTTCGTAATGAGCTTATAAAACGCATTGTTGTTGCTAGGTTATCGTTGTTGTTTTACTGTTTATTCATAATATTTTTATTTTACGATGATGATTCCTGTCGAATAAAAGAGCGGGGCAAGTAGGCTATTAGATTTTGTCTGTTTATATTTTTAGCTGATAACATGTTTTGAATTATTGAAAAAAGCTTTACTTACAAATTTGGTCTAAATTATGTACATTTTGACTGTTGCTAAGCAATAAAATAAAATTTACGGAGCAATTGTTTACTAGTTGCAGTGAAAATAATTTTTTTGGTAAAAATGTTGTTTTTCAAAAAAATTCGGTTTTAGAATTATATATTTTTTTATGTATAATTTAGTCCAAAATATTTGAAAATGATTTTTTTTTGTTTGTAAGGATACAAACAACAAAAAACAAACATCAAATACTATTCTTCCTATTTAAAATTTTTCAAAAATTCTTCTTGAATCCGTTTTTTTGTTAGAGATTCAATTTTGTTCCAATGAATATATATAATTAAAAAATTTTGAAAATAAAAACATATGTTTTATTTTATATTAATCTATACTTTAGTCATAGAAGAAACAAAGAAAAAATACATAAGCTTTTTGGAACTATCAGATATATGTTTTTCCCACTGAACAAATGTAGTAGGCAATCTTTGCTTAAAAGTAAATGGAGCTGATAGGGAAACTGGGTTCCCAGTAATTGGAGTGGAAAGGGTTAATCACAGCACTGCTTATATATGTCGGACCTACCAGTTTCACGCAAAATACTTCTGTCTACGCCTAGACCATCTATACTCTGCGCATGTGCGGCGCCTCCGTCCTTCCGTCAAAAATCGCTCGTGAAGCGATAAGTGGCTGAGACGGACTGAACTGAACGGACGGAACAGATCATGTGTGCAAGTCTACATTTGAATAAATGGTTTTAGATTTTTAGCGGAAGTGACTGAACTGGACAGACTTACTGAGCGGATCCAATGTGCAACGTGACTTATTGTTCACTAATCGTACCTTTATTACTTTTACGTCGTTCATACTAAAAAAACTTATGGATTGTATTTTATCTATCTAATTAATATTGATTTTGTTGATAGGACTCGTTATAGAATTATTTATAAGATATATATATATATATATATATATATATATATATATATATATAAATATATATATATATATATATATAATTTATACCATAGTCGTATTATAATTGATGAAGGAATGTGACCTTGTTATATAAAGTAATTATAAACCATTGGCATTACTTTTGAAGAAGACATATTAACTACTTGTACATAACGTTGTCTGACTGTTAGTTATATATCTTATATCAGTTGGAAAACAGCGTCCACCCCCGATCATATTGGGGTGAAAGTTATATTAACGTTCCCTTATTCCGTTAATATTCTACTCAGTTTTACTTGCCTTTTATTATTGTTCTTTAAACTTGTAAAATTATAATTTGACATAAAAAATTAATAATGTTTTTACACATTACGAATTGATGGATGATGTATGTTCATAAGGTAGAATCATCAACAATTTTAATTGTTTTGTGGTAAAAGATTAATAATGTTTTTACACATTACGAATTGATGGATGATGTATATATATAAAAAATTAATAATGTTTTTACACATTACGAATTGATGGATGATGTATGTTCATAAGGTAGAATCATCAACAATTTTAATTGTTTTGTCTTATGGTTGCCGGTTAGGAGGGTAGTCAGTGAAAGAGGAAATGGCGTGTTACTTGCTAAATTGTTCTAAAATGTTCTTTATAAACTTGCTGTAACAGATTATTTTGTTATTTGAATAGGAACGAATTTAATGCTGTTACATACGGGTATTTTTATTTACAGTCGCTTAAAATTATATTTTATTGTATTTGGTATTGATGTTAATAAATATATACATTTTATGTTTATAACGATTTTTAGGTATACGAATATGGCCTGTTGGTTTGCAATTCTTGCAATTTAAAAAAAATCCCCAAATGTTTTGACTTATGATATTAAGAACAGTTTTATTGATGCAATGTAACGTAACATAAACAAATGTTGCATGATTAGCTTTTATGTACGTGTTTTTTAAATAGTGGAATAATTGTCGAATACTTTTCCGTAGATATGGTTTTATTTATTGTTTTTGTTACCTTTCAGTTTATTATTTTTTTAATTGTTTTCTTGTAGAATTAATTGAATACACTAATAAAATCAATATGGTCACTTTAAATTCTTTTTATCTTTAAAATACCATTTATATGACAGTGACAGTATCAATAAACTGAATAAGCCATCTGTCATTCTGAATCAGTCAGTACAGTAAAGCAGTACTGAATCAGTACTGAATCAGTACAGTAATTCGGATATCAATACTGTGATGTCAAGACCGGATTCAATGCTGGTGAAATATTCGTATTAAAAAATTAATATTTTATACTTTTTGAATTGTGTTTAAATTAAAGTTTAAATACAATTCAACAGTCCGCCGTGCGCTATAATAGGAGTTACAAACTGTATCTTAGTGATGTTTAGTTCAAAAACGAATGAGTGAGTGAACGAGTTAAATAGTTCGTTCATTATGATTTGAACTAGTTCGATTCAAAGTGAACAACAGAGCTGGGAAGGTATTAATCATCCATGATGACCGAGTCTCCAGTCACTTGTAACCTAACCTATAACTGCGTGAATGGAACAGAAGTTCTTGTTAGTTCTTTAGAACGTAAGATAGAAGATTGTGTGTGCACAGCTATAACTTACTTGACCAACAAACAAATTAAATAGAATGAACGAACTATGTTGTAATAGGAAGATTAATTACAGTAGCTGTTAATTGTAATCAATATGCCTTCGTTCGAAAAGAACATACATTTTTAACCATTGCAATAAAGCTATAAAGGATTTTTGTAAACATCTAACTGTGTAATTTACAATAACAGTTTAAAAAGCAGTGTCTTATACTGTACTTAAGACAAGTTAACAGTACTAGTTAAAAATCACCATTGGTTTCATTCATCCGCCCTATTTCCCGTCAACCGCTAATGTGAAAAACAGCCGATTTAAGTGTTATCTTCCAGCAAGTTAAGTTTGATAGTCCAGATATTTTGAAAATCCGGAAGGGGTCCAGTCAAATTAATCCGGATTTTTGACGCTCTCCTGTACATAGTTTGTTATTAAGTTACACTATGAATACAATTCTAATCAATTGTTTATACACAAAGCCAGATATCGTTCTGCAGAAAATAATATTGTAATTTTCGGGTACGGAAAAATTGTTTCTCAATCAGACTATATTATTTATTCTACAGCGATCTCTTTCATTCTGCGTCAATGTAGAATGTTATTCTGCTTTGAGGCATAGGTCTACTGAGGAAGGAGGCATGCTAAAATACTCGTAACGCGCCAAAACCTCTACGTCCTGGTGTATAGCTAACGCTGTGTGGAAATGTGAGTTGATAAAAGTGTACTGGGCACAAAGCTCACAAGGTGTGACCTTGAGTAGGAAGCTACTTTCAAATGACGTCAATGCTGCCTCCTCTGATGAAATATTGTGCAAGGCTCGAGTAGATTGTTTTTACGTTAACTGGTTTGAAATGTTGCTATTGAGGTCAGCGTTTGCACCATGTGCTTTTCATTTTTTGCTTAGATCACATGCTGCTTGGCATGGGCGCCATATTAAATTACGTGTGATAAATGAGGTTAATGATGAAGTGCCGCCATGTTGGATCACATAGGATAAGTGAGGTTAAGGATTTTGGTGGAAAAAACAGATATCTCCATCCATGTTGTTAAGAATTTTGGCGAAAAACATGGACATTGCCATCTTGGAATTTGGGGGAAAGGAGGAGGAAGTCAGATGACCACCTATTTTGATACAGAAACGAAACAATATGGCGGTGATTCACCAATATTTTCTCTGCTCAGGTGTTAAAAATGCCAGTACTCACAAATTTGAGAATGATATTTCCAATGCTTATGTCTTCTGTCCATTGTGTAGCAGCCTTCCTCAGCTCTTCCAACATCTTGCAGTGTGTTTGGTAGATGGGAGGTAAGTGGCCAAAGATGATCTTCAGTTGAGTAGGATTCAGCAACTGATTCTCATTTCCACACATCTGTTCCAAAGGATCTTTGTATAGCTGTAAATTGAAGCAGACATGACCTTATAATTTTTATCAAATAGAAATCAGTAATTTACATTCAACACAGCTTCCTTGTTATTTATTAGATATTCATTCAGTTAGTACTCAACATTACATTAATTATAAATTAAAATTAGTATGAGACTGTAAAAAGAGAACCAACATTCTAAAACTCATTAATAAAATAAAAAGTCCACATTTCGCTAATGAAAGGTGTAATTAATTCATACTTAAAGTGCTAGTTTTATCTAGCTTCAAAAATTTACTGGTCTCAAGAAAAACTACTTAAATCAAAATGGATCTCTAGTATGACAAAAGTAAATATATAATAGGGGTTTGCGAGTAGTGATTTTTGAGCTCGAGCCAAGTCGTTGGCATTTTTTTCGATATCAAGTATTTTTGAGCGAGTATTTACAGAAGGGTTTCCTGTTCACCCGAGACAACTGTAAAAGGCAAACACCATCCTATACCTATGTTAAGTTTTTCAAGACTCATAAATATATACATCTAAACTGAACACAATAATTTTGTTTTGTTGTTTGTAACTGTAACATTTGATAAATAAAACTATTTACTTCCTGCCTTCTGACATTTTTATGTGGCATTGTTTTGTTTAACCTTTTTGATTTTTTTCATAACTAATATGATGTAAGAAAGTATATTATTAGTTGAAACAACGTGGATCATAAAGATTTAAATTGTTCGCTCATATCACAGAACAGATTTTCTATGCAAGACAATTATAGTGTTTCACAGCCGGCTGATATGTTTATCTTGTGGTTCAGTACAAAGTGAACTGCGAAAATGTAGCGAAGCTTGTTGGCAAAAGCTGCAACCAACTAAACTGATGCTAAAATTCAGGCGTCATCGCCAAATGCAGTCATTTGCTTTCAGAGTTGCCTCCTCTCAACAAAAAATTGATTGTATACACACCAAGAGTGGATCTATATTCTGTGGGTATTTAATTCAGTAATAACAAGGTTACAACTAACCGGAAATAAGCTATGAATTATATTATCAAATTTGTAAATCTGGATGACAAAGACTGTAGTTCCATTGATTGATAATAATAACTAAGCAGGTTTACTAAAAATAAATTTTAAAGTCGCTTAGGATTAATTAGTTTTTAAATTATGATCGGTAATGAAATATGTGCAACTTGAAACTACTTCGATACATGAGGCTACATGAATAACAAATAAATAATTATTTTATAAACGAGAAATTCATGAAAACCTAATGTAATAGGTCTAGCCGATATTGGCGAAGAGATGAAGCCTGAAATATCAGCTAAGTGCCACCTAGTGATACAATGAAAATTGTGGGCAGCTAAATTATAAACTTATGAATAAAAAACGAGACGTTTGATAAGGCTTCGGTTCAATAAAAATTATTTTCCGAATCTCTAAATTCATCGTATTTTATTTAGAAAAGGTCTTCCAACATGTCTCTCCCTCACTTTAGTTGATTCGTGATTGTTTTACAATTTAAATCGACATCAACGTCAATGTGAACAAGGAACCGTTCAGTGAGTTTACGAACCAAAATTATCGTACTTTTACACTCTAGGAAAAAATATCATATGCGCACAGTTTTGGCAATCTAAAGTGTGTACGGAATAATAATTAATGGATGTTCGTTACTGATATATATATTTCTTATTTGACAGAAAATAAATCAATAATGGTATGTTACATGCTGCTAGAACGCCATTACCATATTTTATATGTATGATAGGGTGTATTTTCGTACGTCAAATCATTGGACGATTCCCCGCTCAGATTAAAAACCAAAATAGACCTCAATCGACTCGTGTAAAATATACGATAATTTCTGTTCCGAAAAGGAGCTGAACGCTTCCTTGCATGTACGTATACCATAACTGAGATGAACTTTCGCCTAAAAAAGATGGAAAGTTCGATTCTAGGGATGTAAAGTGACCCGTTCTCAGGACCCTTTTGATTGAGCGATATTACTGATATGGACGAAAATATGCATATTTTCCATGGCGTACAGACCATTAGATTTGTATCGGTGACAGGTCTTTTTGAGCATCTTGAACCGGATCTCTCGTCTCTTTTCTTGGGTCATAAAAACACTAACCAGCACTTCTGTTTTATTTACGCTATTTTAGGTTAGGTTACAAGTGACTAGTAGACTCGACAACCAACATGTGTTATCACTACTACGGTAACTATTTACAGTGATCGCTACCTTCCCAGCTCTGTTGTTCATTTTGAACAGAACTAGTTCAAATCATAATGAACGAACTCGTTCACCACGTCAACTAGTTTATTTGACTGTTGTTGTGTACTACCTATTCTTAGGCATATTGTTTAGTTCATAATTAAGCATACCAAACTGATAACATATGATTAAGGGTAAAATAAAACATTTTTTAATTATAACTTATAAAACTGTTTACTCTTAAAACTAAATTAAGAAGTAAATCTGATATTTTGTGATATACAACTACTCGATCAAACTTCGATTAGTTTCGGAAGCTTCAAGCAGAGTTCGAATAGTAAAATACTCGAAGTTTCAAGTTCTCGCACACCTAGTTGGTGAGGCCAAAAACCTCCTGAGGGTTCAATGGCCAAGAAAGTAAGGTAAGGTACTACATCAACATGGTGTAATTATTGTTATAACCAAATTGGTCGGTTACATCATTTGTTAAAGCCTATTAGCCTATAGTCATTGGGCTATTATTTAATGGCACTTTCTCAGGAATAGTTGGCATTAGTTTGTAATAGACACTACATTCATTTAAATATGAATCAAAATCGATATTTGCCAATATCTTGACGATCAGCATCTTAACAATAAACAAATAAATGGAAAATTACTATAAATACTACTAATGCTTGATGGAACTTTCATTATACTAAAAGAAACATCAAATTGAATTTAATTTTCCTTTCAATCACAACCATATGTTTTAGTTTTGAACACAGTAGTAATGAAAGGAAATGAGAGCAGCGTACCTGGTAAACTGTGGATAGGAACGCATCGCATCACAAAGAAAGAACTGGTTATTGAAATATATCACAGTTGTTTAGTGACTGAAGAAGGGGCCAGTGGCCCCACAATATTTCTTTAACCAGTTCTTTCTTTGTGACGTGAATGTGTTCCTATCTACAGTATAAAAGTTTACCAGGTATGCTGCTTTCTTTTCCTTTCATTACTACTGAAATCCTAGGCCCTGTGTCCTAGGTACAGTTATTCAGTACCAATCTTATTCAGAGTTCGAATATGTTGATTTACCATCATTACCATACCGATGATATGTAATCAATGGAAAGTACTTGATTATTTATTTTTATAAAAGTGTAAAATGACTGTCTACTAAATTTCAAAGAGTTAGTGCAATAATGAAAGATTGTGGGTAGGAAAGATTGAAAGAAAATCATAGACTAAGAGAGGAAACAAGATTGATTATTCTTTTAAAGTGAGCTAGCGCTAAATTGGCTAGCACTTCTGAACACAACTGAGTATTGTACAATATAAAAACACTTTTTAATAAAAATTGGATCATATAACAGTTACATATTTTAAAATAATAAGTTAGGTACTAAGTGGTACATTTAGTACACAGGGTACTAGTATAACAATAAATACAGGGTGGGGCAGAGGAACTTGCTTATTTGTTACTCAAAACAAAATACGTACAAGTACATATATTATTCTGAAAACAAAATAAAGAACAACATTGGAAATTTATGTCTACCTGGTTTTAAAAATTATGTTAGGCAAATAGCGTCCATTATTTTAAATTCACTGTCTTGGACGATTTTTTAATTTATTTTGAACTCTCTGCAGCATATCCACGAGTTTGTTGGCAACAGCGTGAGCGTAAGGGACGTTGATGAGGTTGTCTGGGGTTATGTGGGCTCCAATAACGCAAGTTGTGATTATTTACAAATCCTGAGAGATGGAAGTGAGCCTCATCAGTGAAGAAAACTATGGCATCTTGTGGAATGTTGAGTAATACCTCACATGCAATTTCTAGAGCAGCAAAATCACAATGGTTGAGATCCTGTACTACTGCTCATTTGTAGGGATGACATTTCAGTTGCTCCTGAAGGATTCATCTGATTGAACAAGTGGAACAAAATCAAATGCTTGTTTACGGGCAGAGCGCTTAGGAGATTGCAAAATAGAATGCCTTACCATGTCAATGTTTTCAGGTGATCTCACTGTTCATGGAAGACCAGGTTTTTTTCCTTCTTCACATCACCAGTTTCTTGAAAGTTATTCACCCATAAAACAGTTGACTCTCAGCAAGGAACACAGCCACGGATATTGAAACGAGCACGGATTGCACGTTGTGTAGCGATGATGGAATGACCATTAGAAAATTACGCTTCAATTGTGAATTCGCGTTGCACCTTCGTCACTCCATGATGGCAACTGCACAAAGTGGGATCGAAACAAGTCACAACCTCTTGGATGACCTAGCTTCCACCCTTACAACAGAAGTCGTCGCATCAGTACTACCAAATGAAATAGGCAAGTTTCTCTGCCCCATCCTGTATAATAGGAGAAATATGACATCAGTAAAATTCCTGAGAAGACGTCCACTAACCAGAGCAGAATAAACCAAATAAAGACACGAGTCATAAGACAAATTTTTAGTACCACTGACACGTCCCTCAGGCGAGTCCCACTTGAAGAAAGTGCCAGTGGCACTGAAAACTTACGTTGTCTCGTGTCTGGATTTGTCTTCTTTCACACTAGTTAGTTTTGTGGACTTGTCTTCTCAGGTAAGTTTGCATATCTCCTATTACACTAATATTTTAAATTAACAATAATAAAGTTCCTTTATTCTTACCGTCATGATGGTCTTGAGTGTGTTGATATAATTATACTCTGTCTGCACCAACTCCAGGAACACCTTATGGCGAGGGCTGAGATCTTTTAAATCTAACTGAGTCTCTGTAATTGCTGATTCTGTTTCTCCTGTAACAACACCATTCAATCTAACCTATAAATGAACTGTTAGGCTGTACTAAACAAAGGTTCAATTTAATAGGGAAGATTAAAAATCAACAAATCATACGGGAAGAAAAATTTCTCAAAACAAATCACAAAACTACCCAGATTTTCACTACAGTTTTTCATAACCATATACCAAAGTCAAAGTTCCAGCCTCAAAGACCTGATGCCTAAGACTCCTCATATACCATATTTCCCTAACTAATATGTTCTAGACTAATATGTTTTTTTTAGTATTATTAAAAAATGTTTGTATTAAATGGAAGAGTTTTGTGACATAAAATAAACATGCTTTAAACATAATATTCGTTTTCTCTGACTGTTATACATAATTTGGTGTATTTACACCAATAGCTCATTTTGGACAACTGAAAACTTGGGATAGGCTGGAATTATTCAGAGAAAAATTACACTCTTAATTTAGACTTTGATGCATAGTTTTTATATCTCATATAAATAGCACAGCAGGATCAAAATTCTCTTTCTTAGTAATGTGTTCTTTAGAAAGAAATAATTACCCTCTTTGGACCATACAGGCGATATGCAGCCCATATGTATTTTGTGGAGGCTATCAATTACTCACTTTTGATAGAGAAAAATAAGAGGGCTCTCTATAGCCCTATCTCTATAGCCAACATGTATTTGTTTGTATTTTTGTACATAAAAAATTATGTAAAGAACTAAATAAAGATCTCTACGTCCAATACAACATTTTACACTCTTTATAGTGTGACAGAACGCAGAAACATTATATGAAACAAAAAGTTGGCTTAACGCTCATACAACATAACTAAACCTTTTCCTGAGTTTTGTTTAACTGAAATCCAATTTGTCTAACTTTTTCTGTAGTTAAAGTATTAATATTATCATTGACGGTTTGGCGTACTATTAGCTCAGCTATTAGTCACTTCAGCGTGTACTAAAGAGGAATAGAGAGAGAGAGAGATAGAGATAGAGAGAGGGAGGGAGGGAGGGAGAGAGAGGGGGGGAGAGAGAGGGGGGAGAGGGGCAGAGGGGAGAGAGGGGGGAGGGAGAGGGGGGAGAGGGAGAGAGAGAGAGAGGGGGGAGAGGGAGAGAGAGAGAGAGAGAGAGAGAGAGAGAGAGAGAGAGAGAGAGAGAGAGAGAGAGAGAGAGAGAGAGAGAGAGAGAGAGAGAGAGAGAGAGAGAGAGAGAGAGAGAGAGAGAGAGAGAGAGAGAGAGAGAGAGAGAGAGAGAGAGAGAGAGAGAGAGAGAGAGAGAGAGAGAGAGAGAGAGAGAGAGAGAGAGAGAGAGAGAGAGAGAGAGAGAGAGAGAGAGAGAGAGAGAGAGAGAGAGAGAGAGAGAGAGAGAGAGAGAGAGAGAGAGAGAGAGAGAGAGAGAGAGAGAGAGAGAGAGAGAGAGAGAGAGAGAGAGAGAGAGAGAGAGAGAGAGAGAGAGAGAGAGAGAGAGAGAGAGAGAGAGAGAGAGAGAGAGAGAGAGAGAGAGAGAGAGAGAGAGAGAGAGAGAGAGAGAGAGAGAGAGAGAGAGAGAGAGAGAGAGAGAGAGAGAGAGAGAGAGAGAGAGAGAGAGAGAGAGAGAGAGAGAGAGAGAGAGAGAGAGAGAGAGAGAGAGAGAGAGAGAGAGAGAGAGAGAGAGAGAGAGAGAGAGAGAGAGAGCTACCTGTGAAACCGAATATGAATTGTGAACTAATATCACTAATAAGGTTCTCACAATACCCATATGAGCAGACAGTCTTCATGCTTAAGTCAAATGCTGAAACTGAATGTTCTAATAGTTTCTGCAGCGAAAGTATTGATTATTTCCACAATGAAGACCACAAGCTTGTATTTGGATATTTATTGAGGCACAACAAGATAGTTTACTCACCATCTGATATGTGGGCTGTGGGACTAGCTGTACAATCAAGAAAGGAACCACTAACACTCAGCAACCCAGCATCGCTGACTGATGACCGGCGTTTATGTATAGCTGGAGAGGTACCAGCACCAGATGCCAGTCTTGCCACAGCCTCCTGTATTCGCCTCCGCTTGCGGGTATGGGTTGACAACGTGATTGGTGTTGAGCGACGGGATGGACTCATCAGACTCTCCAAGTACTGTAAACACAAAGAATGATTTCTTTTACTGTAATTTTCCTATTAATGTCTTAACGTCACAATCTCGTTAGCTAAGACCACAGGTGTGAAAAATAAAATAAATGTTTACTTTTTTAGTATATTAAGAAAATTCAATGCTTAGTATTTTTTGACAGAAACCTCATTTTTCAAGCACTAATCATTGGAATCAATTAATTGTTAATCTGAACATAAGATAGACCACTTCCCTTCAACCCCTTTCCCATCAGCAAACTTCATATATACTAACTGAAATACTGCATTTATACCTGAATGTTGCTCTATGGATGTACACCCCCAACAACAGCCAACTACCCAGCAATAGAGGAAGCCATTTCAGTCTGTCTCCCTCCCTCCATCCCTGTTTTTAAAGCAGACTGGCCATTTAAACTCAAATATTTATTAATTGAGTAAAATGTTAAATATCAGTTTTTTCCTATTGATTTTGGAACCTTGCTTTTATAGTTTCTTATATTTTTCAAACACATAGAATATTGTTCTGCAGTGTTTTTATAACCTCTCTCCTATGATATTTTTTTTATTAATTTGTCAACACTTCTGTTTAAATTTTTCTGTGTTTGTGGTGGTTTTCGTTTCTTTCATGCTTACTAGGCTACATGTTGTTATGAAACTTCCAAGCGAATTTACAAAACTTGACTTTTTTAATCCTAACTATAATATCAAACTTTTAAGATAAAGAGACCAGAAACAAGCTGTGCATGGCTTATGTGTATAGTAAAACTATAGTTCAAATTTAAAGTTTGATTAAGTTTTCAGGGCAAAGAACTAAATTTTATAAATTGTTAGTACCTTGAATTGTTTTCTATCTCTTACTATTTTTTCAAAATTGAGCTTACTTTACAAAAAATTTTAGACTGACCAGAAGTAGGATTAGGACGACTTTTGTTTTTTGACGAAAGGTAAAGTTCCCCCACAAGGCCATAAAGTCGTGTGACTTTCTAACAAGTAAAAAACTAACTTATCAGGTCTTAACAAAGGCTCTACAATTTCCTTGATAAATGCAAATTTTTATATTTTTTTCACACAGCACAATAAGAGTGAGTGTTGTAAAATAAATGACATGTTTACTTGTTTAAATTATTGCTATTAGGACAGCTGCTACTTCTAATCTTAACTGCTAAATTCA
>JAQJVL010005152.1:0-37772 GCA_035578905.1 Stictocephala bisonia | reverse complement strand
ACTCTAATTTAAAGAATTACACATATGTCCCCAAACTTCCTAACTTGGTACCACATGGCAGTTGGTGGCCTCTGTCCAGGGCGGCAACTCTAAGTACATTACTTACACGACTTCATACTTGTAAGAAAAGTAGTTTAATGTCAACCTTAGAACGTCTCGAAATTTATAAAAGTGCAAATAACAATACATTTCTATTAAATGACAAAGACACAATTTCTAAAACTTTACTTTTTGAGAGATTATTGATATTTACAAGTTAATTCTACCAAAAAATATATATACATAATATCAACAGCTGTAAATAATTTGGATATCATAATTGGTTTATTTATATGGTTTTATAACCTACATGTACCTGAAGATGACTTCATAGAAGTTGAAATGTTCATTGTACAACAAATTATGAAGAAATGTGTTAAAGGTATTCTATTAATAACATTTTATTAAACTGATATATTTAGAGCTACAGAGTTTAATGTTTCAACATAAATTATTTTTCATATTAGGTGTTATACATCATTATTTGTTTTGCACTAAACCTAGTATTATACTGCTGATGTGGACATTACAAGACCTGATTACATATTTCAATTTAGTACAATAATATTATATTAAAAATCCAAATCTAATAATATCATTCAATGGGAAACCTAATATATTCTCGTAACATATGTTCATAATTGAATTATTTGACTTAAAACTATATTGAGAAAGGTGTTTTTGATACTTTTACAACATAGTTTGTTTTTGTTTTTATTTCGTATTATGTGTAAGTAGATAAGAAAGGACAGAGCTGGGCTCACTCTGACCTTTGGACTTTCAAGATGGCGGCGGTCACGTGACTTTTCCAAGATGGCGGCGCCCATTTCCCGCCAAATTTTCTAACCTCACTTTTCCTAACCTCAAATTTCCCGCCAAATTCCCAATTTCCCGCCAAATTTTCTAACCTCACTTTTCCTAACCTCAAATTTCCCGCCAAATTCCCAAATTCCCGCCAAATTTCCTAACCTCACTTTTCCTAACCTCAAATTTCCCTCAAATTCCCAAATTTCCCTCCAAATTCCCACATCATACTATATGAAATACACTGTTAACCTTGTTATACTATATAAAATTCATTGTTAACCTAACTTTTTCCGTGTTATACTATATAAAATGCACTGTTAACCTTGTTATACTATATAAAATACACTTTTTTTGTCCAATATGGCGTCTTTTTCCATGTTATACTATATAAAATACACTCTTAACCTAACTTTTTACATGTTATACTATATAAAATGAACTTTTTTGTCCAATATAATGTCTTTCCCTCCTCAAAATTCCCTCCCAAAATTCCTCATCCAATATGGCGGACTTTATACTATAATAAATGTAAAAAGATGACGACCGGATCCAAGATGGCGGTCTTTCCCTTCGGGTACTTCCGGCGACTGTTGGCTAACGCGTCGTCTGCTGGTCGGGCGCGCATGCGCGTTGTTACTCTAATCATATATACACTATAATAAATGCAATGTGGCTGACGTGATCGCAGCGCCCCTAGCGGCAACGTCGATCGGAGCGGACCTGGCGGCATCAGCTGTGCGCGGGTGACGCATGCGCATGGACTTGCTACTCTGTGGCAATATACACCATAACAAACGCAATATGGCCAGGCTTTATCGCTGTTATCACATCACTTGACCTCTAGGGTTAACATGTGGTTGATATGCACGTGGAGCGTCCATGCTGTGCTGATTAATGTAACACTGACCTCAAAGGTCATCTGTTATCACATCTGCTTCCGTTACCACACAGGATGACGTAATCAGAGTTTCATGTCTGAATCTACACAGGATTACGTAATCGGATTTTCATGTCTGAACAGGCGCGTGACCTAATTGCCCCCTACCTCATCCATCCCTATATAAACGACCAACACAATCAATCTTTCTCACTTCTGCTCTTGTGCTCGTACTGATCAGACGTGTATTCACTTTGCTCTTACTCGATATTAAATACAATTATCTTGTAATTTATATTTTGACCTTTTTTCTTTGTGCAGTATTTTGAATTTGTTTCAATATTAACAAACTTATCTTGTAAAGTAAATTAACGTTTGTAATTTTCCGTTTAATTACCAAATATGGAATCCTTTGCCATTAACGATAACCTAGTCACCATTTCCCGCCGCTTCGACACTTCCGACCCTGATCTCCTTAACGTACTTACTAGTCATAAAAATAAAATCATAGTCGAAATAAATAAACACTTAAACAGGCTCGGGGGAGTAAAATGGTACATCGCGATCCAAATTAAATTCACAAAATTTCTTAACAACGAAGAAATTACCACAACTCCATTCTTTCACGGCAAAACTGGTCCTTTGTTACCTTCCGATTCTCTAGATGTACAATACTCTGAAGCTACAGACAAAATTTTAGAAAGCGTGGCTAAGTGGGTAAGTCAAGGTAGTGGGTGGGTAATAGAAAATGTTTTACGACTCGATCTGTTTATTGTTAAATTTCAACCCTTGTTCGCCTCTTCTTTCATACCCACCCCGAAAAAAATTTCAAACCCTATGCATGGAATTATAAATATTAAAAATGACGATCAAAAATGTTTCCTATACTCTGTACTTGCCCAATTGTACCCGGACCGAAATAGACGCGTAAGTTATTACAAAAAACTTGAAAATGCATTAAGCATGTCTGGGATTAGCTATCCTGTCAAAATTACTGATTTAAATAAATTTGAAAAATTGAACCCCGCTATCTCTGTAAATGTATTTGGATTTGAAAAAGACGAAGTTTACCCCCTAAGAATAACCAAAGAAAAATTTAGAGCTCACCACATCAACTTGTTACTACTGACTACTGACACCACTACTCACTACTGCCTAATTACAAACATGTCCCGACTTTTAACCCACTTGACTAAACACGACGGTGTTAGGTTCTACTGTGACTACTGCCTACACAGATTTTCTAACCAAGACTTACTTACTAACCACTTACCTTTGTGTTCACCACACGGTGCACAAAAGACCAGACTTCCTACTGATGACGAAAAATACATGTCTTTCAAAAATTACACACTAACTCACAAAGTCCCATTCACAATATACTGTGACTTTGAATCTTTTGTCGTACCTATCCCTACTAGCACTGAACGACCCTACTACTTCACACACTACCAACACTGCCCATCACGTCCCCTCTGGTTTTTGTTACGTAATCATTGACTAGTAATGGCAAACCAGTAAAACAACCTAAAGTCTATAGCGGGCCCCAGACGTTGTAGATACTTTTCTAAATTGTTTGATTGATTGAGTCTAATGAGCTCTTACCAATTATTAAAAAGAATATTCCTATCAATATGTCTCCACAAGACAAAATTATTTTCCAAAATGCTACCACCTGTCACCTTTGTCAAAAACCTTTACACGGAGACAAAGTGGCCAATCATAATCACCTAACGGGGCAGTTCTTGGGACCCCGCCCACAATTCATGCAATCTAAATTATAAAGTTCCCGATCACATTCCAGTCTTTTTCCATAACCTCAGAGATTATGACTGCCACCACTTGTTCCAAGGGTTAAGTAAATTCAAAAAAAAAAAAACTGTCATGTATCGCTACAACCAGTGAGCGGTACATTTCAGTCACCCTTGAATCTTTACGATTTTTTGGACTCACTCCAATTCCTTAACGCTTCTTTGGACACACTTCGTGTCCAACTTAGTTTCTCGACGGGGCATCAAAATTCAAAATTTTAGGGCAGTGTATGACCAACACAGACTTACTACTACGAAAAAGGTTCTTTCCTAAACTTACATGACAGACGAATCAAAATTTAACGATACTGAACTGCCTCCAAGGAGGCGTTTACAACGACATGACCAAAACACCATATTTTCAGACGAACGACTACACACCGCACAGACTGTAGTGGTCAACCTTTGGTATGACACTATGAAACAATATCCACGACCTATACTTACTCACCAGACGTACTATTATTTTGCTGACGTATTTGAAATTTTTTAGGCACGGACCAGTTTGTCTTACTACGGGATTGACCCGTGTATCGTCTACTCTGCCACGGACTAGCATGGAATTCCATGCTGAAATGACAGAGTAAAACTCGAATACTCACTGACATTGACCAGCACCTCTTTGTCGAGTCTGAGGATCCGGGGGGCGGTTGTTCTTCCATGTATACCCAACCGGTTACGCCAGGCCAAACAACCCTTACTTACCAACTTTGACAACACAAAACCCACCAACTACCTCCTTTATCTTGATTGTAACAAACCTCTATGGTAACCAGTATGTCCGATTGCCTCCCAGAGTCTGATTTCAAATGGTAGACCCCGAAAACATTGACATTTTCAAAAAGTACCTGACGACTCCGACACCGGTTAACATTTTAAGAGTTGACTTACACTACCCTGACCACCTACGATGACTTACATTCCGACTTTCTCTGGCCCCCGGAACGAAAATTAGTGACATACGACTATGCTTTCCCCCTACTTAAGGACCTACTCATGAACTCGACTACAAACCTCCCAAGACCTGAAAAACTACTAACTACACTTTGTGACAAAACAAAATACGTTGTACACTACAAGACTCTAAAACTTACTTACAACTTGGACTTGTACTGACCAAAATTCACAGAGCTCTAAGTTTTAAACAGTCTGCCTGGTTAGCCCCCATTTATCAATTTTAATACAGAGAAAAGAAAAGTGCCAAAAATAAATTTGAAAAAGATTTTTTTAAGTTAATGAACAACGCGACGTACTGGAAATACTTGGAAAATGTTAGGTCGCGTATTGATTTTAAACTAGTAAATAACGAAAAACAATTGGTCAAATGGGACAGCTAGTCCCAGACTTAAAACATTTTTCGCATACAATAAAGATATCGCGGGGATTGGCCTTGAAAAAAACAAACAATTTTCCTAAACAGACCCATTTATGTTGGATTTACTGTATTAGAAATTTCAAAAATCAATAATGTACAACTTTCACTACAACGGGCAATTGCAAAGTATAGAAAAACATTAAAACTTTTGTAATGACTGACACAGACTCACTATTCTACAATTATATACTCCCGACGTTTTACGCAGATATGAAAAACGAATTACACCTTTTTGACACGTCCGACTATCCACCTAGCCACCAATGTTACAGTGTAGTAGAAAACAAAAAAGCGTTAGGAAAATTTAATGACGAACTAAACTCAAATCGGCTAGGGAAATATTGGCTGAAGCGAAATTGCTACTCCGTTCTTAAATTATAATCTAGAGGAAAAGAAGGTAGCCAAAAGGGTCGTCCCCGAGTCGCGATAAAAAAACCAATTAAAACACGAAATGTACAAAGGAGTTTGCTTAATCATTTGACAAACAAAAAACAAACAATCCGCTTAAAACAACCGTAGTGAAAAACATAAAATTTTACACACAACAAATTTCAAAATTACAACTTTCCCCCTTTGCGAATAAAAGATACATCTTGGTAAAACGGACATATATACTTTGGCCTACGGTCACCATTTATTAACAAAAAACTAGCTTTAGAACCACGACCATGATTACAAACTAAAAAACTTAAAAACTAAATAAAAAACATTACCTAAAAAGCAAACTCATCCTACTCCATCCTCTACATGACTGTCACCACACCCTATCCCCACCACAATCACATCCTTATCACGCTAATGGCATCGATCCCTACATCGGAACTTTGAACAGATTTTTGTACATAAACTTTCAATGTATATGCAAAGTCTGCATGTTACAGGATGTGACTCCCAAATAGGTGAAATATCAGCTTACTTTATAAAAATTGTATAAATTAAAAAGTATTCATTTTTGAACATACATTATTTCTGTACCATAAATCTTGGGTGAGATGAATAAGTCGGGTGCTAAGATTTCCGTTTACGTAAGAGACCATAGACCCATTATGGTGACTGGTGTGCCCTGTTCCTTACTGTAATGGTACGGGTAGTGGAACTGTATGAATGAAGGTGCTTCCGGACCTGACCATGATGACAGTGAATATGGCTGTTAGACCTTATGATAAGGGTTAGATGGTGAATTACATGGGAGTGTGATTACGATCAACTCAGAATTGAATGCCTCCGAAGGGTTATGGGACAGTGGGTCCTAGATGGGACAACGTCATCTAATGACGTTGTATGTTAAGTAAGGCTTTACAATTTGGGCAGGGAGGCAGTAAACTTTATTTATATTATTTTTATGGTCGACCTGCCACCGTATAGAGCGAGGTTGGGCTCTATACACCATAAAAATCCAAAATTAAATTGTTAAAACATTACCTAAACCATTCCATTCTTCCACTATGAGTGTAAAGTAACGAGAGCAGTAGCAAGGGAAGCTACATGCTCCTGTTAGAAAAAAAATTCCCTAAGACCTGTAGGACGTTTAGGGGAAATACAAGAATTGTTCCAAGCTGACTTGGTCGAAATGATACTATACTCAAAGTTTTAGTTGGGCTACAAGTACATTCTCACAGTTAATTACTGTTTTAGCAACTTACGTTCGGCATACCAGTCAAGGACAAGTTGGACCAGGAAATGTTTAAAGCCATAAACAACCCCGTATTAAAGTCCATAAAATGGAAACATTTACAAACAGATGCGGTTAAATGAAGAATTTTTTTCTTTTTTTACAAACGTTAGGATTCACAAAGTTGATGAATGCTATGGTATAAACCAGTTATCGAGCTACTGTGATAAGAAGGCGTCCATTAGTAGAGCGGTTCAACCGCAGCTCAAAGCATTAATTGTGGCGAAAGTTCCACGGGAGCAAGGTAAGTATCAATGGGTCAAGATACTACCTTTTTGTTGGAAGAATACAACACATGGAAAAACACAAAAACTATTGGCATGGCTCCAGTCTGTGAACAAAAGAAACGAAAACATAGTCGGAAAAAAACATTAATAAAAATAGACAAAAATACAAGAAAGTGGATAAAAAGGTACGTTTTAAGGTAGGCGATAAAGTGAGAATAAGTAAGTATAAAAAAGTCTTTGACAAAGGATATCTACTCAACTAGACTAACGAGATATTTACTGTGCACAAAGTCCAAACTACTATCCCAACAACCTACCTCCTTAAAGACCATACCGGTGATGTCCTTAAAGGAAGTTTCTACGAAAAAGAGCTACAGAAATCCAAAACAGACGATGTATACCTGGTTGAAAAAGTACTTAGAAAAAAAGGAAACAAAGTATTAGTTAAATGGGCAGGATACGACGGTAAATACAATACATGGGTGAACAAGAAAGACTTGGTATAAATCAGGGTTTCCCTTACACTTTCATTCATAACTCAACAATGCGTGTTATTGAACAGAACACAAAGCTACCTGTCGAAAACTTTGACATGTACACTATACGCACAGGTAGTGGCATGCATTAAACACGGTCCATTATTACCATCCACTATAAGGTGAATAGTGGCTGGGCCTAGTAATTGTGGCAAAACAAACGTTGTTTTCAACATGTTGTTCGATCCAAATGGATTAAGGTTCGAAAATATTTACATTTTCTCAAAGTCCCTACATCAACCCAAGTATCAATTTTTAAAAAGCGTTGTACCCAAGGAAATTGGATACTTTATATTTGATGAAAATACTAAAGTCTTACCACCTAAAGAAGCTAAAAATAACTCTATTATGATTTTTGACGACATTGCGTGTGAAAAACACGATAATATACGCAACTACTTGACCATGGGCCGACATAATAACATTGATTGCTTTTATATGGGACAAACCTACAGTAGGATACCCAAAAAGTTGGTAAGAGATAATACAAACTTGATTGTTTTATTCAAACATGACGAAACAAATCTCAAACATGTGTACAATGATCATGTAAACACGGACATGACTTTTGAAAAGTTTAAAGAAATGTGCGCTTTAGCTTGGAAAGATAATTACAGTTTTATCTGTATTAGTAAGGACTGTGAATTAGATAAAGGGAGATACAGAGTTGGCTTTGACAAGTTTCTAGTCTCGTAATATAAATACGGCCTACTTTAATTTTCAACAACAGTTAGTGACAAGCCTCTGTGGTGTCCTGTAGCAAAATCCGGTCATTGTTTTAATGTTACAGTAAAACTCCCTCAAAAGAACAAACTTTGTAAATTTCTATTCATTTATAAAAATGCCACGAAACAGTAAACATCAAACCCTTACGAGAAGAATTATACAGCTGCAAGATGCTGTCCGAAGCAAGTATCGTGCTTTCAAGTTGGGCAACATATATACCGAAGAAACATTAGAAAAACAGTACAAACCAATTTTGACTCAACTTAGAAACAGAACAGAGTACAATATAAAAAATGAACCAAAGGAGGAGCCTATGGAACTCAGTGCGGACGAGCAGGTTAATTTTAAGCCAGACTATATGTCAACGCCTAGAGGACCGTCGTTTATTCAAGACACTCAAGTGTTTGAAACATCGTCTCCCCCCCACCCTCAGTTAGTCAATTAATACAAAGTCCCACAAAGTTTCACGAGGCTTCACAGTACGTTTTAGAGACATTTAACGCACCCATTACACAAATATACATGTTAAAACTTTTAAAAGACGAAGCTGGTGTTAAGATTAAAATGGATAATATATACGGGCCACATATAGACGGTGATAAATGAATAGTGGGTGATCATCTGCTTACATTCGACAACGAAGGAAACATTCACTTGAACAATGTACAGTACAGAAGAACCGAATGCCTTTACGAATTATTATTTAAAAGGCAACCTGATGAAAAGTTATACACACAAGAGGACTTGGACGCTTATAAAGATGTACTGATAAAAACAAATGCGCATAAAAAAGGTTATTTACCTCATAATCACATTAATTGACCGACAAAGTCCATAAAATATAAAAACATAAATTCCGTATTATTCCCCAAACAAATGTACGGTAAAGGGCTAAAAGACTTTGGATCACGTGCCATTTCCTATTGGGACAATCCGAACGAATTATGTGATAGATTAAAACTAATTATAGCTTCGACAGAGGCCGGAAATGGTAACCATAGGAACGAAATTCAAAACATAATCGAGGAATTAAAAGAAGCTAAAATTATATCAGGAGCTGGTAATAGCCGATACAAAGCATTAATCGCTTAATATCTTATGTGTAAACATGGATACTTTACCGATTGAGATTAAAATACAGATTTTACTTAACCTACCAATTGAACAAGTTAGTTTCATTACAGATACGTATGACCCGACAATCTAACCATATTTCGTCTATTATTAAACAAAACGAAAGAATTATTGGTATTATAGTCCCGCAAACACCTTGTATGTGTGATTGGGGATATGACAAGTACATAGACAATTGTCATTATAGGGAAATGTAATTAAATGGAAGAAACAAAAAAATACTTATTTATAAATACAGACTTGTGTATAAAAAAGTATTTTCGTTATTTTTATACGTATATATAAACAGACAAAGTCTGTTTTCATCAGTTAGATTATGTCTGTGGACAAGTTTGGACGTGTCTTGCCCTCAGAGGGCAATGTAATTGGCAAAGGACCACCGGGCGAAGGTTTTAAACTAACACCCGAAGGAAACTATGATATTGAAAATAAACGGATGGTTAACTTCGGTGTGCCCATGGCAGACAACGATTTTGTTACAAGAACATACTTTGAGACTAACACAATGCCAAACTTACAAAACAGCTATTCTGCGCATAACAAAAGAATAGAAAACCTAGCAGCGCCAAAGGTGCTTGGAGATGCCGTGAATTTAAGAACTATAGGTGAACAATGTGTATTGTACCAAGTAAAAACAGTTAAAGTAGGAAATAGACATATAACAAGGGTAAAGGACCCTACGGGTCCAAACCATGCGGTGACCAAACGTTATGTAGATGCTGCTGTTCCTGTTAAAACTAGTGGTTATTGGAGTTTTGAAAAGCGACGTTTAGTGTCTGTAGCTGACCCAGTTGATAATCAAGATGCTGTAACCAAGTCATATCTACTGGAAAACTGTCCAAAGAAACACAAGGACAACTGGGACTTTGATAATATGGGAATTAAATCTGTTATAGATGCAAAAGAAATGGCCGAGGCTGTAAACTTAAAAGTGTTAACTGAAGCAAAATCGCATATTTTGGAAATATTAGGTCAACAATCAATAGCGATAGGTACAGTGCTGACATCACTTACTGAGGGACTTAAATATGTTAAAGAGACGGTTAATGCACTGGAGGGGCGGATTTATGAAAACAGCGTTAAATATGAAAAACAACTTAGAAAATTCGGTCAGGTACTTTTTCCCCATATTCATGGCGCTAATAGGCGGAGTACAGAAACACTGACGACTGATAAATACATAAACTGGGCTGAAATTTTCAGTGAATAAGGTGAGCAATACGATGAGGGGTAATATAAATTGAAATATAGCTAAGTCCATTCATTCTTTAACTAACCTTCGTAAGAGACACATATAATGAAGAAGAAAACGTCACGCTGTGGAAGAGGACTTGTATCTAGTGCACTCGAAGGAATTGGAAATTTAGCTGGAACAGCCTTAAACAGGGGTATTGATCTACTGCCAGTGGAACTTCATCTGCCAGGATACAGGTACTGTGGGGGTGGCACCATGTTAAAGAAGAGATTAGCTCGTGGTAATCAGGGAATAAATTGTCTGGACGAAGCCTGCAAGGCCCACGACATAGCCTACTCACATTATTCAGACACAGCGCGGAGAGCGCAAGCTGACAGAGACTTGGCCGAACGAGCTTGGCAAAGGTTTAAGGCATCAGATTTTTCTGTGGGTGAGAAAGCCGCAGCTTGGGTAGTTACAACAGCCATGAAGGCGAAAGCAAAGTTGGGTGGTTCTCATAAGAGAAAAAAACAAAAGAAGGGTAAGGGCTTGTATCTAAGACCCTGGAATACAACTACACCCGCGCACCGGTGTGGCCGCTAGGTGCGCAGCGAACGGGTCGAGAGCACAGCTGATGCCGCTAGGTGCGCTGCGATCGCGTCAGCCACATAGAGTATTACATTTGTTATAGTGTATATATGAAATATTGCATTTGTTATATATATGAAATATTGCATTTGTTATAGTGTATATTGCTACAGCCTACCCACGCGCATGCGCCACCATTAATTATAGTGTAAAGACCGCTATATTTTTGCATTTTATATAGTATAACAGAGTGTATTTTATATAGTATAACAAGGGAAAGGCCGCCATCTTTTCGGCGAGGAAATTTGGAGGGAATTTTAGGGAGGGAATTTTCCCACGGGGTACCGGGTGTGAGTTGGCGTGGGAGGGAAAAGACCACCATATTTTTGCATTTTATATAGTATAACAGAGTGTATTTTATATAGTATAACGGAATGCATTTTATATAGTATGATGTGGGAATTTAGAGGGAAATTTGGGAATTTGGAGGGACATTTTGGTAGGGAACTTCCCACGGGGGGTTGGTACCCCTGCTTCCATTTCCGCCCGCCATCTTGGATCCGGTTCCGGCCGCCATCTTGGATCCGGTCACGTGACCGCTCTCGACTAATCAGAGGCCAGAAAAGTGAGCCTAAAACTGTCACCAACTACTACTGATGGGAATTTTGTATATTGGCCTAGGATTTGAGCGCATAGTGTTTACGGAGGTTTGGACAAAATTCAGTGTGAGGTTTAGTTTAGCATCCTCTTCAACAAAAATTAAAAAGTAAAAATTCCGGCAAATAAGAATAAATGTCTATAAAACCATTATTTTTGGTTAATGAAAAGATAATTTATGGAACTTTTTATTTTCATAATTAACTTAAATTTGAATGTTATTGCACCCGTATGGAAGGGTAAAAAAGTAATAAAAATAAAAACAAATTAAAGTTTTTTAAAAGCATTCATAGCATGGTGTCACGTCACGTCCTACAGATAGATTAGGAGTTGACCAAACGAGGCTATTGTCATTTGGGTGAACGTGATTAAATTTCAACAAAAATATTTAAAACAAAATTACAAGCCATGGTCATTATTATTATTTTATAATACTGCTCTAATACAATTGACAATTTAATATGATAATATCAATGGTTATAGTAACATATTCCGACAAGCTGATTATTAATTTGAATGTACAACTAAGAGTAAGTATTTACATTACCAAAAACTATATAATCTGACGAGATATTTAGTGTTAACAAATCAAATTAAACTTTGTTCAGAATTACAGAAAACATTAAATTTGTTGCCAAAAGAAAATAACACACATATTTTTATAGGAAAACAGGGTGGATTTGTTGAAATTAAAAAAGAGTATTTTGGAGTATCGTCAAAATATTTCTGATCCAACAAATTATTTTAAAACCGTAGATCAAGAATGAACAGGTAAATGAAAAGGAAGATTTAGACGAAGCCTGAGATAAAACTCCACCATGAAACTGTTCTCAGTGGAGTACAGGAAAGCATTTACCTCTCTAATACCAAGCCATCTCGACCAGTATCAAGTTCTGGATATCATCGTTAAAAATGCAGATCACTATTAGAAGATTATCGACTGTCCAGCAGTAAACAGCGTGGGAAACCATTTTTGCTATTCATGCTACTTAATAGAGATGGATGAACAGCACACATTGTTAATGCTTCCAAAAAAGTTAATGGAAATAAAAAAAATTGCTTTTGAAAATGAGAATAGCAAATGCTATTTTGGATGACAGAAAACAATATTCAAATAAATGAGTAAGTATCAATCGGAATTTGATTCAGATGAAATACTTGAAACATCATGTAAAGATTGATTTTATTGGGTATAAGTTTGCTTGGCTTAATTTATTACATGTCCAATACGACTCCCGAAAGCACACTCACTTCCTTATGAACAGGGCGAGGTGACTCATTTCAGTCACTATTTCAGAAATGGAAAAACAGTATATTATTACCTTGGGTTGGTAAATAATAGCCTTGTTTATGTACTATTACATAATGTGACTAAAATAATAAGTTGATAAAAACAAAATAAACAAAAACAGTCGTAGGTTATTATATATGTATACAGTTATGAAGACCAAATATGTCAGTTTATATTAGTCAATATTTTATTTACCTTATGTAGCCTACAAGCTGAGGCAAATATTAGAAGAATGTACATTTTTGACCGATAAAAAACTTACATTTTAAATATAAGAATCAAAGTAATTATGGATTATTTAAACTAGCCTTGGATTATTAAAGGAAATGGATGGTTGAAAATAATTTATTGACAAAAACTGGTTGCTATATAACAAGAAACTTGTAGTATATTAGCTCAAGAAATATTAGTTTGAATAGTAACCTTGATTATATTATTTATATGATAAAGTAATATAAAGTTAAAAATTAGGGCTATTTAGGTATTTTTAGGATGTAATAAAATTTAGTTGGAAAGTTACTACTAAGTTGAAACATGTTATGTGAAATAATTTAAATAAAATGTTAAAGGGTTTGAATTTTATTACATCCTAAAAATATTTATATGATATATATAATAGAACCCCTATTGAATTTAAGAATAAATGTGAAACAGTAAATTTTCTCCAAATAATAATGTTGGTTAATACTTTTATAAAGGATCAAATGAAATGAAAATTGATTTTATTGTACAAATAGTGTAACAATTGATGAGGTTAGGACTGAAAATAATAATAGTAAAAGGATATGTCTCTTATGAATACAGTTTAAGATATTTTGAATATTTTACAATTTAGACCATATACAAGGTTCCAAACACATACCATCAATTAGATTAGAAAAAGCAATAAATTAATAAAAGATCAAATGTACATGATTGATTCAAAGTGGTAATATATATTAGTGTATCTGTGAAATGTACAGTTTGTCCCTTTCTTCTAATTTAATAAACTTTTTCACAAAATAATTAGCGTTTTATTACGTACGAACTTTTATAGGACTTTTGACTCTGAATAAATTGAGAATAGCGACTTTTCTTAAGAGTTATTGTTTTCCCGGACCATAAATCTTATCACCTTCACTCAGGCGTGATAATTAAGGCCCATTAGAGTAAGGGCGGCTACCTGATAACCCACCACTTTACCCACGTATTTAGGTCAACCACTTACCTCCACGAAACGTAATACTTCAGTGAAGGCGAAGGTACCGTAAACGTAATACTTCAGTGAAGGCAAGAGTACCGTAAACGTAATACCTAAGTGAAGGCGAGTACCGTAAACGTAATACTTCAGTGAAGGCAAGAGTACCGTAAACGTAATACTTCAGTGAAGGCAAGAGTACCGTAAACGTAATACTTCAGTGAAGGCAAGAGTACCGTAAACGTAATACTTCAGTGAAGGCAAGAGTACCGTAAACGTAATACTTCAGTGAAGGCGAGGGTAACGTAAACGTAATACTTCAGTGAAGGTGAGGGTACCGTAAACGTAAGACCTCAGTGAAGGTGAGGGTACCGTAAACGTAATACTTCAGTGAAGGCGAGGGTACCGTAAACGTAATACTTCAGTGAAAGTGAGGGTACCGTAAACGTAATACTTCAGTGAAGGTGAGGGTACCGTAAACGTAATACTTCAGTGAAGGTGAGGGTACCGTAAACGTAATACCTCAGTGAAGGTGAGGGTACCGTAAACGTAATACTTCAGTGAAGGTGAGGGTACCGTAAACGTAATACTTCAGTGAAGGCGAGGGTACCGTAAACGTAATACTTCAGTGAAGGTGAGGGTACCGTAAACGTAATACTTCAGTGAAGGTGAGGGTACCGTAAACGTAATACTTCAGTGAAAGTGAGGGTACCGTAAACGTAATACTTCAGTGAAGGTGAGGGTACCGTAAACGTAATACTTCAGTGAAAGTGAGGGTACCGTAAACGTAATACTTCAGTGAAAGTGAGGGTACCGTAAACGTAATACTTCAGTGAAGGTGAGGGTACCGTAAACGTAATACTTCAGTGAAGGTGAGGGTACCGTAAACGTAATACCTCAGTGAAGGTGAGGGTACCGTAAACGTAATACTTCAGTGAAGGTGAGGGTACCGTAAATGTAATACTTCAGTGAAGGCGAGGGTACCGTAAACGTAATACTTCAGTGAAGGTGAGGGTACCGTAAACGTAATACCTCAGTGAAGGTGAGGGTACCGTAAACGTAATACCTCAGTGAAGGTGAGGGTACCGTAAACGTAATACTTCAGTGAAGGCGAGGGTACCGTAAACGTAATACTTCAGTGAAGGTGAGGGTACCGTAAACGTAATACCTCAGTGAAGGTGAGGGTACCGTAAACGTAATACTTCAGTGAAGGTGAGGGTACCGTAAACGTAATACCTCAGTGAAGGTGAGGGTACCGTAAACGTAATACCTCAGTGAAGGTGAGGGTACCGTAAACGTAATACTTCAGTGAAGTTGAGGGTACCGTAAACGTAATACCTCAGTGAAGGTGAGGGTACCGTAAACGTAATACTTCAGTGAAGGTGAGGGTACCGTAAACGTAATACCTCAGTGAAGGTGAGGGTACCGTAAACGTAATACCTCAGTGAAGGTGAGGGTACCGTAAACGTAATACCTCAGTGAAGGTGAGGGTACCGTAAACGTAATACCTCAGTGAAGGTGAGGGTACCGTAAACGTAATACCTCAGTGAAGGTGAGGGTACCGTAAACGTAATACCTCAGTGAAGGTGAGGGTACCGTAAACGTAATACCTCAGTGAAGGTGAGGGTACCGTAAACGTAATACTTCAGTGAAGGTGAGGGTACCGTAAACGTAATACCTCAGTGAAGGTGAGGGTACCGTAAACGTAATACTTCAGTGAAGGTGAGGGTACCGTAAACGTAATACCTCAGTGAAGGTGAGGGTACCGTAAACGTAATACCTCAGTGAAGGTGAGGGTACCGTAAACGTAATACTTCAGTGAAGGTGAGGGTACCGTAAACGTAATACTTCAGTGAAAGCGAGGGTACCGTAAACGTAATACTTCAGTGAAGGTGAGGGTACCGTAAACGTAATACCTCAGTGAAGGTGAGGGTACCGTAAACGTAATACTTCAGTGAAGGTGAGGGTACCGTAAACGTAATACTTCAGTGAAGGCGAGGGTACCGTAAACGTAATACTTCAGTGAAGGTGAGGGTACCGTAAACGTAATACCTCAGTGAAGGTGAGGGTACCGTAAACGTAATACTTCAGTGAAAGTGAGGGTACCGTAAACGTAATACTTCAGTGAAGGTGAGGGTACCGTAAACGTAATACTTCAGTGAAAGTGAGGGTACCGTAAACGTAATACTTCAGTGAAGGTGAGGGTACCGTAAACGTAATACTTCAGTGAAGGCGAGGGTACCGTAAACGTAATACTTCAGTGAAGGTGAGGGTACCGTAAACGTAATACTTCAGTGAAGGCGAGGGTAACGTAAACGTAATACTTCAGTGAAGGTGAGGGTACCGTAAACGTAAGACCTCAGTGAAGGCGAGGGTACCGTAAACGTAATACTTCAGTGAAGGCGAGGGTACCGTAAACGTAATACTTCAGTGAAGGCGAGGGTACCGTAAACGTAATACTTCAGTGAAGGCGAGGGTACCTTAAACGTAATACTTCAGTGAAAGTGAGGGTACCGTAAACGTAGTGAAAATATTGTTATCTTGTGAATGGAAGAACTTAAATTATTCAAAAGGCTGAAATCATTAACCCCAAATTAAAGGTGAAAAACAAATTTACATAAAGTTAAAAACATTAAACCCGACAAATATCATTATCTCCATTTGTTACATGAATAGTATGCCATAAACCCATGAATAGTATGCCTTTCAATGAAGCTGTGCTCTCACAGAGAATAATATGCCTTTCAATGAAGCTGTGCTCTTACAGAGAATAGTATGCCTTTCAATGAAGCTGTGCTCTCACAGAGAATAGTATGCCTTTCAATGAAGCTGTGCTCTCACAGAGAATAGTATGCCTTTCAATGAAGCTGTGGTCTCATATATCTTGAAAGAAGATCATTTAACAATTTTGGATCAAGGTAAGAAATGCATATTTTTGGTTTAAGATTACCTTTTTAAAATTTAAGTTTTGAGAACTGATAAACTAAAAGAATATGTTGAACTTTAGACAAATACATAAAATATTTAAGGGGGTACAAAAAGTGTCTTTAATAAATTTTATAAAAATTTACTGGTTTTGAGTTATCGTATTTCTATTTAAAAGTTAATATGGCCGCCATTTTGAAACGGGTAGTATAATTTTCGAGACACTTATATATATATATATGGATAAGTCATTTACAAAAATTGAAGTCAATGGATTGGGTCTTTATACAATAATAAATTGTTTAGTAACAGCAATTTTTAAAAAGGCCGAAAGCTGGGAAAAGAAGCATTTTATGACATACCATTACATGTCATTTTTTCTCTATTTTAGCCTATACAATCAATTCCTCAAATATGTCCGTGATTTTAAAATACACCCTGTATATTTTTTCTAGTGGGAGACGTAAAAACTAGAAAAAGAATATTTTCATCAAAATAAACAGTTATATGTTTGTTTCATTATTTTACTTGGGCTGCCAAAATAAACCATTTACCAAATGAAGTATGTACAGATCCTATCAAAACATGCTGCTCGTAAATATAAACCTATCCACTTTATACAGTTGGTAGTCAATGTAATGCTCACACGTTCTGCATCCATACATCTTAATTGAATATCTATTTATAGTAACACATTTAATTATTACATACTAACCTTGAGGAATATTTATACTATGTACAACACTTCCAAAAGTGTTGCTAAAACCGTGTCTTAGGTAAACCACTAAGGGTGCTACATGTAGGCTGGAAGTGTTGTACATAATACACAACCATCCCTTTGACGTGGTTGACACTGTAATCATTAGTTTATAGTGTTTACTCAGACTATGAAACTGCTGGTAACCTCATGATTACTAAGTTTGATACATGAAGTGTAAGTAAATTGTCTATGGATTTAAATTAGTCTGCCTATGTGTTTGACCTTCATCTTGGATCTACACTATTCGACGCGTGCCTGTACTTTGTAACAACCTGTCGTACTTCTAAACAGTTATATTTTCAACCTCATTCAATTTGTTTTCCTATTTTATGTAATAATATTTATCTCAGGAAGATAACGTGCGCGTAACTAAGGAATGTTTATGTATTCCATTACAAATCTATATTCACCAAAAGTAAATTTGCATTGAAAATTGAAATAACTATTTAAAAACTAATCCTAATATATGTTGGACTTTACAAAAATTATGGAGCCTGCATCATTTCCTGAAATGTAAAATCTAAATCCGGTGCTCAGAAATTGGGTTTGCATCCTCCTGAAAGTTAAGTAAACAACTAAGTTGCGCAAATGAGTTATCGTGTTTGAATAAAATAATGATGCTAGTCCTTCTTGATGATAGGCCTATCCATCAGGAGTAATTAACCCTCCCCCGTAGGGATTATTCCAAAATAATCTATACCCTATGGATAGCTACTATCTATGTACTGCAATGTGAGGTATAGGTCTACTCCTACGTAGTTCGTGAGAGTCTGTATCGTATCGGCAGCCTGCAATAATTTTGAAAAGTCACAGATTTGAATAGAAAATTATGAATATTTGTTAAAGAACTCGAATTGACAAAACAAGCAAGCATTGAAGAATTTTGAATGTTTTGACAAATATTTGAAATGGTTAAAAAAATTACATATCTGAGCCAAAAACAATTGTATCAAATGTTTTTGGCTCATTAAAACTAAAATCAGAACTGTTAAAGCAAACTAATTTTATAGTCAGTTATTTAGATATAAATAAAATTAACACAGTGATAATTAAAGATTGGAACAGTTATGAATTAGTCAGTAATTAATATCAATAATCAAAATATAGTTTTGTTTTCCTTGAGGGAACATTACATTAAATTCATGCATGTAGGTATGCTGTATAACTCTATTAATTCATGCATGTAGATATGCTGTATAACTCTATTAATTCATGCATGTAGATATGCTGTATAACTCTATTAATTCATGCATGTAGATATGCTGTATAACTCTATTAATTCCTTCGAATTTAAAATAAACAATTTACAATCACAACTATTATACTGTATTCCTCTAAATTATAAAATAAGTGGTAAAGTTGAAAACTGCTTCTTTGAATACGCATAGTTCATATATAATTTCGATTCTGATTTCACAATACTTATAACCTGTTATAAATAAATATATTATATATTTAACAATAGATTTCTATTTTCTTGGATTTATTTTAGGATTTATTGTTTAAAAATAATATTTTAAATAACATATGATTTGGATCTTGATAAACTCACACATCCTTAATAATCGATAGCTATGCGTGACAACAACAATGCAAGACACTCCGTACCCTCTCGTATATCTGTTGTGCCTCACAAATAGCTCACGGCGCAGTATGATGTATGATAGGACATGTTATTCCAAAACATCTTATCGTTTACTCATGTAGATAGTGGAGTCATATTTCAAGCATTATCTTTTGTGACATTTCGTCTAAGTTTTTGTACATTCCTTTTTGTATGTGGTACATTTTTACATAGTTGTACCTTCATATTACAAGGATGATATTTTTACAGATGTGACAATGGGTTTAAGCATTCATATAATTTGATGAATGCTATTTCAACTGTGGGACATTACTTTATTGCTTTACTGTCTTATGTTCTTCTTCTTATTACTATTATTGTTACTATGCAGTGAAGAGAGTAATATTTGTGAAGTAGTAAAGGTCAAGGTAGCACAACGCTCATGCGACCTTTCTGCACTAATACGAATCATGAAATTTATAATTATGTATTAAATGAACTAGTGACCATTATACATTTTTCGTTTTTCAGATTGACTGACGAAATTTGGAATTAATTGCTTATACAAATCGGTTAAATATAATCCGCTTGATTGCACCCAATGAATACAAAATACAATGTTTATTGATATGATAACAAAACAGTTTTAATTGGTTATTGTTATTGTAAATAATAACTGATTTCAAATTATGTGTTGGTAAAGGTTTGTTCGTTGATATATCCCTGAACATGTATTCTTGTAATTATTATTTACAGTATGTGGGTATATACCACATGAATGACATCATTATGGTAAATAACAGGTCGTACGCCCGTAAAAGCATTTTAGTTGTGCGTAAAATATGAACAGAATATTTCATAAGTTAAATTAAAATTTATTTGTATTTTTGTTTAGTTGACCATAGGGTGGGTGATTGCCTGCCAAAGGGCCCGACATACCAGCAGGCAATTTACGATCGAACAAGTTCATACAGAATTTGTTGTCATTGAATTACCAATAAGATTAACTTTTAGTTATTTAAAAGACAGATATCGTAACAAATATTTCAAACACGTTCGCAATGCCAATCAATAGCAAGAAAATGCACTTCATAACGGCGTTTATAAAATATGGTACACATTTTAAATTAATTTTATCAGATGTTGAGAATACTTTGAATATCTTTCTCCATAACAGCCAGGCAGGTACAAAATTACTCAACAATTAAAAAACAAAAAATGTGTAAATATTCACAAACAACTAATCAACTAACGACAAGCGACACCTGATTCTCTGAACAACTATCTTACAATTTAATGTGGTTATGGAAAGTTTCTCCGATCAAATTGGTCGGTAACGTAGTTGGTTCAATCCCAGCTTCATGTGCTAAAGGTTCTCAGTTTGATCCCAATCAGAGTCAATACATTTTGAGAAGGATCAGCTGATAACCACCGGCTGTTCATTTGTCATTGGGCTATTAATTAATGACACTTTCTAAGGAATAGTCGGCCTTAGTTTGTAATAATGACTACAATCGCTCATATGCACTCATCACACTCATTCGAAATCCATATTCGCCATAATATCTTGATGATCGGCGTCTTATGAATAAATAAATAAATTAGAATACCTCCGAAAATGCAGCGAAACGGAGTTACAGTGTGGAATTGTACAATTAGGCTTATAGAAGCCTAATTGTACAATTTCAGTATAGAATGGTAAATATTTTAAAAATTGATAGCTCTATGCCAATCACCATTCCCTATATACATTTCAGAGACAACAATATAACATTAAAATAGAACGTCAATAAATATAATAATTCTTATCAAAACTAGCTTCCATGTTGATAAGGCGTATTCCACGTGATGTTCGTATCCAGAGAGGTTGTTTGTATTCTGTACTCACGCTGACGCTGTAGTTTGTTTTGTACTCACATTTGAGCCAAGTGGGGGATAAAGTCCACTAATCTCTGAAACACGCGCGGAATGAAATGATTTCGGAACTCTTCAACGTTGCAGAAGTGCTTTAGCGAGTGGTTTGTTAGATATCTAGCTTACCAACATATCCCTCTTGGGGAGTTGCTGATGTACACCCTATGTAGCAGTTTACAGTTCCACTACTTCATGACTTAAACATAATAATTTGATAATAATAGCAGGTTCACGTATGGCCTAATGGATGACTGTAGTTTCAGCTTTCACCAAGCCATCATCAGATCAATAGAACGTATGTTCATTCTATGACATAGACTATAGTCTTCTGAATACCTAAACACATTTATTTTTTAACCTAGGTTTATTCTAAAGTTTCAAAATAAATTGTACAAAATTATTATTATTTGTTTTATTCATGAAACCTTAGTTCAACCCGTGCGTAGAACGGGCACAACAGTTTAAAAATAAATGTGTTTAGGTGTTGAGAAGATTTTAGTCCATGTGATGGAATAAACATACGTTCTATTGATCTGATGATGGCTTAGTGAAAGTTGAAACTATAGTCATCCATTACCATAGTAAGGAATTGCGACGTTAATGGTCCTCTGCGACCAATTCCAGAGGCATAGTAATGAATAAAATGATAATTTGGTAATTGCTATCTATCACACAATACATTTTAAATTATTCTATTTATAAACAACATTTAATATTTTTTTTAAGTCTCTATTCCCAGATAACATAACTTAAAATAGGATAGAAATGTAAATTTTATGAACTTGTTAGGCTTACAGTTTTCAAATCGTTAAAGGGTTAATTTTTTGAAAAATGTTTAAAAGTTAAAACATAAAAACGATTCACAGGATATGCTACTCATCGTAATAATTTTTTTCAACAAACAGTTTTTGAAAAAAGGTTACGTCAACACGGCAGGATCTCAAAGTTTTTGATTGATTTATTTCTAAACATACAGTGCTTTTGTTCTTCTTTATTTACCACCACTCGTTCATTTTTCAGTGACGTATTGTTTTATATATGTTCTTATTAGAAAACACAGATTAGTATACATTTCAAATTAGATCATTAGCTTGTTAAGATGATATATTTAGTCGGATAGAAACAGTTTGGAAACTACTGAGAGAGTTGTTTATCAAGGTTTAGAAGTAGAGTTATTAATATTTTACCGCATATGGCTTGCTGGATCTATGAGGCAGTCATTCGCTCGAAGATCTGTTATGGGGCTTGTGTGGTGGAATAAGGCTTGTTGAGCTCGGAGAATAAAAAGCTTGCTAGTATCCAAAGACTATCATGCTTTATTATACCATAACGGGTGCGTTTTTAAGCACCCCATGGCATCACTCAAAGTCTTGCTCAATTAACTGCCAATTGACCTTCACCTTACTTACAGTAGAGGTTAAGAAGGCAGCCTACAAACTGAGTAGTGTAGGCCTCAAGAAAAGCAGATTGAAATCTGGCATTCGCGAGCTATTGAAAATTAACTATACAGCAGAACACTGGATATGGTACCAGATGTCATGGACACAAACATTTCATTCTCTAGACCTTACCTGGTTGACATCGAATCCAGGGTGGACTGGAGCCTTATGATAGGTAAAATTCCGCCACCTACAGGGACTGCGACCAACAGGGACTAGCAAGACAAGTCAGGGGTAAACAGATCTGCATTATGCCAGACAGTCAATCCACTCTTAGAACACTCGACTCCTGTCAATTCACCTCAAGACTCACTTGGGAGTGTTTTCAAACTTTGTGTGCCTTTGCCCGATTCAATATGGTCCAATTGAAGTGGATTCTGGTGCACAGTGGCCTCACAGATAATGAAGAGGCTGACCTCCTAGCCAAGCTGGAAGCGTGGATTTCATTTGTAGGGCCCGAACCAGTATGTGGTATTGGAATTACTACTACCAAGACTGAAACACTGAAATTGGCGAGAAATAGCCACCACAATAGATGGCAGTAGTTTCACGCCAAGTCTTTACAAAATCTGGTGAGGGGATCAAACCCTACGCTGACCAAATAACTCACCGTCATGAATCGCAATGGCATCAGGTTGGTGATTGCGTATATTACTGGACACAGCCACTTCAGGAAACATCTGGCAAAGATCGGTCTCTACAGTGAAGACACCAGTGACCGGCATTGTGGTAAGACTCTTGAGTTTGCAGAACATTTACTAATTGAGTGCGAAGCTCTGAAACTCAGGAAAAGGAGAATGTTCGGGGACGAGCTCTCAGAAGAAAGAACGGTAGCTAGTCTAGGGAAAAAGATTTTAGAGCTGGCTTAGCCGCTTCAAATAGTTACCCCATTGTGGTAGGCAACAGGGGAGTGCAATAAACCTAAGGTTGAAGTGCAACCGAGGAATGGCCTCAAAGCTTTCCTTCCCCTCAACAAACTAGACTGAACTGAACTGAACTGAACTACCGTTCATCAGTACCATACTTACCAGTAGCCTACTGAACAAACATGAAATAATGATTTATTCCGTGAAATAATACATGATTATAGACAAATTACAATTCTCGGAACTAATCAACCACAGTTTTCCAGTAGTTGTGGTTGATGAGTCCAGTCCATTTACATAATTAACAAATAAAAATGGCTCACTGTGGCATCTGCTTAAATAGTAATAAAGATATATTTACATATATACAAGAGTAATACTACAAATGTAGACTAAAACATTTTTATATTTGAGACAAATACCCAAATTTATCAAATATAATACACAGAAATTATGTCATATGTACTAAGAATAATATAGACAGAATTAAACAAAACATCGAACAACCAAACGAAAAACTATCAACCATCATAACTTTAAACAAAAATCAACAGGTAAAACATGAAATGAAAATATAAATACCTATTTAACACAGTATTTACATCAATATATAATCTGTTGAAATAGGTTAAATAATGAAAATTATATATGCCACCGAATACTATCATTTATATTTCGAAAATACAAAAAAGGAGCAAAATCAGCTCATGAGAGATATTCCTCCAAAAAAGAAGTGTCATGTAAAGTAAACAACCAATATTTTACCCTTTTGCAAAAGACTTTTAAATTTGGACTTTCTTTAATTTTTGAATTTAGTTGATTAAAATAATTTGGTCCAAGATATAGATAAGAGTGTCTGAAGAAAAATTTATTAACTTTCGGTTTTATGAATAGTCTTTGAATGTTGCTTCTAAGTTCAGGACGTACCCTGGTTGAACCTCTATTTCCACTCCTTATATAAAATTGCTTTAGTGTTTTGAAAATAAACAAATGTTGTAAAGGCATTACACCCATTTGACAATATAAAGGAAAAGAATGCTCTTGTCTATTTTTCTTAAGAATTAATTTAATAAATTTATTTTGAGATTTTCTTAAATTATTGATGAGATATTTATAAGTTCCTCCCCAGCATAAAATTCCGTACTGCAATCTAGACTGAATTAATGCATAATATAGAGAAGTTAAAAGTTGTGTGTGACAAAAGTTTTTTAAAAAGAAGAATTTTCTAACGTTAAATTTAATCTGTCTGTGCAATTGTAATATATGTTTCTTCCAAGATAAACGTTCATCAAGATAGACCCCTAAATATTTGAAACTGTCAACCTTTTCAACTGGTACACAGTTACATCCAGTACTACCCTTACAGTCAATAGAGTGATAATATAGTGGATAGTCAAAATTAAAGCTCTTGTAACCAAAATTAATAAATTTAGTTTTTGAAACATTAACTATCATTTTATTATTAATACACCAGTTTCTCAGAGTAATCAAGTCTTTGTTCATTTCCGAATATACAGTTTGTTTGTTTTTGTTGTTATAGTTAAAAGCGATGTCATCTGCAAATGCACTTATTCTTCCAATAAAATGTTGCTTTAGTAAATCATTAATAAAAATTATAAAGAGATTTGCTGAGAGTACAGCACCCTGAGGAACACCCCTTTTTATAACAAGCGGGGCGCTTAAATTGTCTTGTATTTTAACCTGTTGTACCCTACCACTGAGATAACTCTGAAACCACTGCTTTGCCACACCCCTGATACCAATAGATTCCATTTTTTCTATCAAAATGTCGTGGTCAACTAGATCGAATGCCTTCCTAAAGTCAATAAATAAACCTGATGTTTTCATGTTTTCATTCACACTAAAATAAATGTTGTTCACATAATTCAATAAAGCATCCTCAGTAGATTTTGCTTTTGTAAAACCGAATTGAGCTTCATGTTGAAAATTTATTGAGTGAAGATAATGGATTAACCTTACTTTCATACACTTTTCAATTATTTTAGAAAAAACGGATAATAAACTAATTGGACGTATATTATCAATATTGTAAGAATTTTTCTTTTTCAAAATTGGTACAATTATACTATTTTTTAGTAATTCGGGAAAAACGCCAGTAGAAAAGCTTAAATTTATAATGTAAGTTAAAACTGGAGCAATGATCTCTGAAACATGCTTAATTAAAGCAACTGGTACTCTGTCAAAGCCAGTGGATTTTTTATTTTTTAAATTTTTAATAATCTTTAACATTTCCCGTTCATTTGTTCTATCGATAAAGAAGGAATGTGGTAGATTTGGACTGTCATGCATTTGAGTCGCTACCTGGCTATTGTTATCAGTGAAATTCTCAAGTTCGATAAGGTGGGTGTTTATTGTGTCGGCAATTGTTTGCGGATCACTTATACATTCCCCGTCCTCTAAGACTAATTTGCTTACATTTTTACTGTTTTCACAACCTGTCAATTGATTTATAATTTTCCATTGTTGACTATTATCCCCATTACAATTATTTATCAAATTAGTATAATAATTATTCTTGGTATTGTCTATATCAAGTTTTAGGGTATTACAAAAGGAATCGTAATACCGTTTAAAAACTAAATCATACGGTCTCCTTTTTTGTACTTTATACAAATTTTCTCTTTTTTTAAGTTTATTTAGAATGTTGTTAGTTATCCATGGACTTAGAATTTTAGCTTTACTTAGATTACTGTTATTATTACTAACTGATACATTTCTAACAACTATTTCATTAAACAATGTGTGGAATGTTTCGTAACATTTATTTACGTCGGTACATGAATAGATTGAATTCCAATTAACTTCAGATAGGTTAAATTTAATTTTTTCGTAATTATATATCAACCTAGTTATATTTTTATTTCTTTTTTCTTTATTGTCTGAAACATCAGCAGTCACTCCCAACATACAATGATCTGTGATTCCTATGTCAAATATGGCTGTTTTGAAAATTTCTAAATTTCTAAACCTTACAAGAATATGATCAACACAACTTGATGAATTTGGTGTAATACGTGTTGGCTGATCAACCAGTGAATAGAATCCACTGTTACTAACTAAATTATAATATTTACTAACATAATGGTAATCGCTCAATATGTCAATGTTGACATCACCTATTATTATTGTATTTAAATTTAATGATTGTAATTCCGCTTTAAGCTCTTCAATAAAGTTAATTTCAGAAAATCTTTGCATTCTGTATAAACAAATTAAATTAAACTTAAATCTTCCAACTTTTACTTCCAACAATAAACAATCAGCTGTTATCAATTGACATTCCTTCTCAATTATTTCATAATCTTCTCTTACAAAACAAACAACACCCCCAGCACGATATGAGTCATTACACTTACTTATTGCCTTAAAACCAGGTATTTTATATAAATTTAATTCTTCACTATTGATCCATACTTCACTTAAAATAATAAAGGACAATTTATTTAGTAATTTATTAATTTCTGCGAGAAACGTATTAAAGTTACTTCTCATACTTCTAATATTTATATATACAATATTTACATTATTAATGGAGTCAAAGAAATTTGTATCTAGGCTAGTGTATGATTTACATGAATGCACTTTTTTAGACATTTAGTTTGTTCAATAAGTAGTTTAAAATAAAATTAGCTTTTTCTAAACTAAAATACTGCAATAAATAACAAGAAGAAGAAATTATACATTCTCTTAACAGTTTAATTTATATTTCATACATGCTTAACCATCAAGATCACTAAGCCTGCTTATTTTGCAACATCTTTCCCCGTCATTTTTTCTTACATAGAAGTTTCCCTCTCTGACCCATACATATTTGTAGTTTCTCTGTTTACATTTTTCCTTTAATTGAGCTAGGAACAGTTTATTTTCTGGCGACAAGTGTTCATTTAAAAATATACGGTGGCTTGGAAATGATTTGTTTACCTCGTTTGCTGTCATTCCTTTTTTCCCCTTAAAGCTGGCGATCCAGGCTGCTTTCTGACCACGAGTTTGGAACTGTACGATGAGTGACGGCGCCTTGTTTTTCTTGAAGGATGGGACCCGATGGACTGCCATGACCTCGTTGTCTCGCAGCTCCTCGCCGATAGCTTTACCCACGTCTCGCAGTATGCTGATAGGGTCTTCTCCAGGTGTCATAGGGAGTCCACTGATCTCTAGGTTGCATCTTCTTGAGTATTGTTCCAATCCTCGCATCCTTACTTGAAGACATGATACTTCATCGTTGAGCCGCTTGTTTTCCTTCTTCAGATCTTCATTGCTTTTCCTCAACTCAGCAAATTCTTTCTTCATCTCAATCATTAATTTGTTGGACGTATCCATCTGATCGGACAAAAATTGAATAGTCTGTCGAAACTCCTCCGTCTGAGATGAATAAGTTTTCAGCTCATTGAAAACATCTTTTTTAAATGACTCGAGAACTGAGACCAGAAACTCCTTAGTTAAAGGGGCTGTTTCTGTTGAAGACTTGCTACTAGTCGATGCGGAGCACTCTTCACATTTCCACTCTTTGTTTCCAGCTCGGGTTTTCACTCCTTCGGTTTTCACACACTGGATATGAAAATACCGGCCACAGGATCCACCACACTTAACTGATAACTTCGCCTCTTTACATTCTAACTCACAGATACCACAAAAAGCCGCCATATTAAGTTTTATAGCATAAAAACTAGTAGATTAAGCCTTGTCACAACGTGATTGAACGCGCAACGGTAGCTAACCACACCACACAGATCGAGCTTGCCGGAGCGTACAAGGCCACTATCTTATCAGCTCGAAGGTCGGAGCTGGACATCTTCCTAAGTGAGTCTAGTTTAAATCCAGTCGAAGCCTCATCTGTTACCAACTACCCTTCATTCCTAACATACTGACCAAGCATCTTCCTATGTAAGTCTAGTTTACACCCAGTCGACATTCTGTTACTAACTACCCTTCATCTCTGCCATACTGACCTGTAGTCTAAACATCTTCCTAAGTGAGTCTAGTTTACACAAAGTCAACAGTACATCAGTTACTAACTACCCCTTTTCCCTAACATACTGACCTGTAGCCCAGTGACCAAGCATCTACTAGCTGAGTCTCGTTTATACCCAGTCCACATCACATCTGTTACCAACCAACCTTTATACTTCACTCTACTGATCATCCATCTTCCTAAGTGAGTCTAGTTTACACAAATTCAACAGTACATCAGTTACTAACTACCCCTTTTCCCTAACATACTGACCTGTAGCCCAGTGACCAAGCATCTACTAGCTGAGTCTCGTTTATACCCAGTCCACATCACATCTGTTACCAACCAACCTTTATACTTCACTCTACTGATCATCCATCTTCCTATGTGAGTCTAGTTTACACAAAGTCAACAGTACATCAGTTACTAACTACCCCTTTTCCCTAACATACTGACCTGTAGCCCAGTGACCAAGCATCTACTAGCTGAGTCTCGTTTATACCCAGTCCACATCACATCTGTTACCAACCAACCTTTATACTTCACTCTACTGATCATCCATCTTCCTAAGTGAGTCTAGTTTACACAAAGTCAACAGTACATCAGTTACTAACTACCTCTTTTCCCTAACATACTGACCTGTAGCCCAGTGACCAAGCATCTACTAGCTGAGTCTCGTTTATACCCAGTCTACATCACATCTGTTACCAACCAACCTTTATACTTCACTCTACTGATCATCCATCTTCCTAAGTGAGTCTAGTTTACACAAAGTCAACAGTACATCAGTTACTAACTACCCCTTTTCCCTAACATACTGACCTGTAGCCCAGTGACCAAGCATCTACTAGCTGAGTCTCGTTTATACCCAGTCCACAGCACATCTGTTACCAACCAACCTTTATACTTCACTCTACTGATCATCCATCTTCCTACGTGGGTCTAGCTCAGATTCAGTCAACCAATCTTTGTCCCTCGCCGTTCTCATCATCCATATTCCCACGTTAGTTCATTCCATACTCAGTCAACATAACATCTGTTCCCAATACTTTTCCTTCCTCACCGTACTTACCATCCATCTTCCTACTTCTATCAAATTAAAGTGTTTACACGGTATTGCTAACCTCCCTGAAGCATTACTACTTTAAGTAGTAATGGTTATGAAATGGTGTCTAGTTTCGGATTTATTTATATAAAAGTAATTTAGTTGAAATTGGAATATTTTAATTCATTGGTAAATATTAACGTACGTGAATTCTCCGGTTTTGTTTGTTGTAGCACAAGTTTATTTGAATAAAACTATTTATTGTTCAACATTGTGAATGCTTTTATGACTTGAATAACTATTAAATATGTTGATCAATATAAAACATTGTAATTATTTAACTCTTATAGTACATTTTATATTCAATAAAAGCAGTTTCTTAGTAGTTTGTTTGAATTTTCATCTTCCTATTTTCACGTAAAATTGGAATCAAGACATAGGTAACGTTGAGGGATGACAAACCTTTCATTTAATATTTCCTACTTTCTAGCATGTAACTATCAGCTGATTTTATTCAGCAATATTTGTCTCTATTAAATAGGATCGATCTTAGAACCTCTAGTATTTGATGGTTAGAACTAAAAAAGAAAAGAAAACGATACCGACGAATTCAAATGGATGCTATGAAAATGCCGTAAGCATAGCAAAAGGACGCTAGTTAAATATGAAAACCAAATATAAGATACGCGTGGTTAATTACTGCCAGAACATAAAAACTTAAAATAAAATCACACAAATTAATTGAAAATGGTTTAATTTTAAATTGATTTTGAATAAATAACACAGTGTTTATGTTGGCCGTGATTGATGAGTTAAACTATTGTTTGAAGTATATCAAACTGTAAAATAGATAATTGCCTATGGAACGTTAACTCATATCAGTTTAGTTTAATAATCGAACCACCTATCTTTTTAACAACATGATTTGAATTGTTAATAATTTGATACTGTGGATTTAATTTTTAGTATCTTTTTTAATCTTAATATAATAATAATAATAATAATAATAATAATAATAATAATTTATTTCCATTTTATAAAGACAGTTTTAAGTAACATTATAATAATTGGAAATTTAAACTGGTCACTATTACTAGTAGTGTGACCAGTAAAGGAATAAACATAAAATTAATAGCTTAGAAACTAATCATTCTAGAGTCTAGCATTACAAGAAAACAAAAATAAAAGTCGCCACTGCGGTATCTTAAAAATAAACTTAATTAATGATAAAATTTATTATAAAATTTAAAAATACTAAAAAAAACTTCTTGTTATATAAACAACTAGACTACTGTATTAACAAAGTGTATCTCATCTTTCAGTAGAAGCCAAATAATTGTGTTTTTACTAAATGATTTCAAGTTTGAAATATTTTTTATTTTTATAGGCAGTTGATTAAAACATTTTGGTCCCAAATAGCTAAAAGAGTGACGAAAAATTGCTTTTTTAACCTTTGGTAACCGGAAATTTTGATTAGCAACATATCGAGTATTGTAATGTAATAAATTGTTTCCCAAATTTCCACTTCTAGTAAAAAATAATCTTAAAACTTTAAAAATGAAAAGATGTTGGACTGGTAAGATATTTAATTGCTGAAAAAGAGGAAATGAACTATCTCTTCTTCGTTTTTTTAATATTATACGCAAAAAATAGTTTTGAGTTATTCTTAATTTGTCTATTAAATATTTAAAGGTGCCACCCCAGCACACCAGTCCATATTGCAATTTTGAGTGAATTAAAGCAAAATAAAGGGATCTTAATAATTCCGAGCTGCAAATATTTCTTAAGAAATAAAACTTCCTAATGGATGCCCTTAAATTGTTATGCAATATAGTAATATGAGGTTCGAAAGTAAATTTTTCATCAAGAGTAATGCCTAAATATTTAAAACTGTTTACTTTGCACAAGGTCTGACAGTTACATCTTCTTAAATCACAGGCTTCAGAATGAAATTTAATAGGAGAAGGTATATCGAAGCTATTAAAATCGAAATTAATATATTTTGTTTTGTTTACATTTACTAACATTTTATTCGCTAAACACCACTCTCGTAAAAGTAACAGATCTTGGTTTATATGTTCACCAAGGATATTTACGTTCTTATTGGAATAAAAGAGAGCAATGTCATCGGCAAATGCACTAATTTTTCCATGAAAATTCAATTTTAAAAGATCGTTTAAAAATATGAGGAACAATACAGCTGAGCTTACAGATCCTTGAGGCACACCACTCTCGACCAATTTAGTTGAGCTGTAATTGTTACCAATCTTTACTTGTTGTTTTCTACCCACTAGAAAACTAGAAAACCAATTTAGAGCGATTCCTCTTATTCCGATGGATTCTAATTTGTTAATAAGAATTTCATGATCAACAAGATCAAAAGCTTTCTTGAAATCAACAAAGAGCCCACAAGCTTTAAGCCCAGAGTTGAGACTTTGGTAAATTTCCTCCGTAACACTCAAAAGCGCATCCTCTGTTGATTTACCTTTAATAAAACCATACTGGTGATTACTAAAAAATTTTAATTTTTTTAAGTATTTCTGAAGTCGCAATAACATGATTTTTTCTAATAATTTTGAAAAAATTGAGAGCACACTAATTGGTCTTAGATTATCTAATTTACTAGAGTTGTTATTTTTCAATATTGGAACAACAGAGCTTAATTTCAAAACTTCGGGAAAAATTCCACTAGTGAAGCTGCTATTTACTAAATAAACTAATACAGGTGCAATTTCATCAACAATAAATTTTAATAATTGTACACTTATATTATCAAAACCACTAGATTTTTTATTTTTCAAACCTTTAATAATCATTTTAATTTCATCCTCAGTAGTAGGTGCCACAAAGAAGGATTGCGGGTAGCGGTGCAATGGCGGGAGAGTGACTGATGCAACAGTATGAGGCCTGTCCGACTGAACCGAGATAAGGTAGTTGTTTATCTCCTCAGCGATATCGCTTGGGTTTGTGACAACTGACCCATTGTCCAATTCAATCCGGTCTACGGTTTTGTTTGCGGCGCCTCCAGTCAAATTATTGATTATTTTCCACTGCTGTGACGAATCACCTTTACAGTTATCTAATTTTTTAGAATAATATAAGTTTTTAGTTTTAAAAATATGACCATTTAGGTCAGAACAAAATTTTTGAAAATAGTTCTTAAATGACGAGTCGTAGGGCCTTCTTTTAAAAATTTTATACAGTTTTTTACGTTTGTTAAATTTATTTAAAATGTTTAGCGTTATCCACGGGCTCAATGATTTGGCTTTCAGAAACTTATTATTACTTATTTGACTTTTCTTACTTAGACTTACAACATTATTCAAAATTACATAAAACTTGTCAAAGGATATATTTACATTGTTTTCTAAGTATACATCATTCCAGTTTACATTCTGTAAATTCTCTTTAACTAGATTAAAATCTACATTTTTTTGAACTGGAGCATTTATACAAAAGCCTGAATGTTCAATGGATTGATTATTAGATTTTTTAATATATTTCAGACCTAAAATACAGTGATCGGTTATACTATTGTCAAAAACATTTGAATGAAAACAATTGAGTTCTTTACTTCTTATAAAAATGTGATCAATGCAACTCTTTGATGATACAGCAATTCTAGTAGGAGTATTTACAAATGACTGGAAACCATTGTTATTCAATAGACTAAGATAGCGATTAGAAATTAGGCTGTTAACAGCTATATTAATATTAATATCGCCTATGTAAATAACATTATTGTTTAAGTTTTCAATGGATTGTGACAATTCTGATAAAAAAATACCCTCAGGTACACTTTGCAATCTATATACACAAAAAATTTTAAAATATAAATTGTTATGTTTAATACTAAGGAGTAGGGTGTCGGCTGCTGTCATTTTCATATCTAATTTACTGCAATCTATTTTGTTATCAACATAACATATAACACCACCAGCTCTGTACGAGTTATTACATTGGGCAAATACATTATAACCAGGAATATTATATAGATTAACTTCATTTGTGTCAATCCAAATTTCACTTAATATAATTATATTAATTTTGTTATTTATACTATTAAGCTCTAAAATAAATCTGTCAAAGTTTTTTCTCATACTCCGTATATTAGTATAGATAAAATTTAAACTTGTCTCTTTTAAGGGGTCAAAGAACTGATTTAAATCTATATCGACTAAAGATTGTGAATTCATATTATACAAAAATCTTAAACTTTTATATTATATTATATACTGTAATATTAAAACTGTTATGTTATATTATACAAAATTAAATACTTCTTATCAGAAAATAAAATAACCCTAACTTGAAAATAAAAAATTTAAATCTTGAATTAGTGCTTATACACATGACATAAGAAGTAATTTGACTACTTAAGCTTATCAAGCTCATCGTAGGTGTCCACTCTTTTACTTCTTTCCCCTTGTGACTTTCTAACGAAAAACTTTCCATCTCGACACCAGGAATACGCATAGCCTATTTCTCTACATTTTTCTTTTAGTTTGAATAGAAATACCTTGTTGTCCGGAGACAGATGTTCGTTAAGATACATCTTTTGTTGAGGGAATGCCTGGTTGACATCGCGGGCTGTTAAACCTTTTCTCTCTCTGTACTTGGCGATGATACTGTCTCTCGTTGCTCGACTGATGAATTGCACAACTATTGAAGGGGTGCGCTCCTTCTTGAAGGACGGGATCCTATGGGCTGCTGATATGTCACCCTTCCACAGCTCCACTCCTAGTGCAGCTCCGACATCCTTCACGAGGTCGACCACGTCTTCGTTTGCTGACACCGGAAGCCCGCTGATCTCGACGTTGTTCCTACGAGAATATTGCTCCAGGGTTCTCACTTTGTCCTTCAGTACACCCACTTCACCAGTAAGAGCGGTATTTTTGATGCGAAGTTCTTCGTTTTCCCTCTTCAAGGCGGACAGTTCATTTTTTATTTCCTTCATCAGCTGCGTCGATTCATCTAGCTTATCGGAATTGAATTTAACTGAGGACGATAACTCACTCATCTCGTTCTTGAAAGTTTTCAGCTCCCCGAAGACGTCGATTTTAAATTCATCTAGCACTCTGACGAGGAACTCCTTAGTGAGGGAAGTACTGGACGCTGAGTTGACACTGCTTTGTGCTGATGAGGTGTTACGGCACTCACTACACTTCCAGGTACGCCCTGAACGAAGCTTTTTTCCTGACAGATCGTCCTTAATACAAAGCGCATGAAAGGACTTATCGCACTTCCCGGCACAATTAACCACTGACTCGACCTCCTCACCAGAACATGGTTGGTTGCAGATACCACAGTTGGACGACATATCACTTAAAAGAAAACAACAATAAGCATTTAAATAATTTTAATCTACGCAATAGCACACGGCTGCACTTGAACAAGACAGAGCGTGCACGTACTTGATAACAGTGGAGCGACTTATCAGAGCGACCTTTCAGCTCGAACGGTTGAGCTAGACTGATATTTTCTATAATTTGACACTGATAGATATTTTTCTATAATTTTAATTTTCAGTTTAATAATTAATCACTCTGTTTATTATATTCCTTATATAAATGCCTCATATTAGTTGACAGAAATCACATAAAATCTATATGTATATTGTCCACGCTTTATAGAGCACACTATAAAAATTAGTTACATAGACTATGAAGGAAGTGGACACTGTTTTATTAGTAAAGAATTAATAAACGTTGAAGTGGATTCACTTTCCAGATTCTGTGTCACACGTTCACCACAAACCGCATCCTGAGTCTGTGTCACACGTTCACTACAAACATCATTCTGAGTCTGTGTCACACGTTCACCACAAACGGCATCCTGAGTCTGTGTCACACGTTCACCACAAACAGCATCCTGAGTCTGTGTCACACGTTCACCACAAACGGCATCCGGAGTCTGTATCACACATTCACCACAAACAGCATCCTGAGCCTGTGTCACACGTTCACCACAAACGGCACACAGAGTCTGTGTCACACGTTCACCACAAACGGCATCCTGAGTCTGTGTCACACGTTCACCACAAACAGCATCCTGAGTCTGTGTCACACGTTCACCACACACAGCATCCTGAGCCTGTGTCACACGTTCACCACAAACGGCATCCGGAGTCTGTATCACACGTTCACCACAAACGGCATCCTGAGTCTGTGTCACACGTTCACCACAAACAGCATCCAGAGTCTGTGTCACACGTTCACCACAAACGGCACCCAGAGCCTGTATCACACATTCACCACAAACGGCATCCTGAGCCTCTGTCACACGTTCACCACAAACGGCACCCAGAGTCTGTATTACACATTCACCACAAACAGCATCCTGAGTCTGTGTCACACGTTCACCACAAACGGCACCCAGAGTCTGTGTCACACATTCACCACAAACGGCACCCAGAGTCTGTGTCACACGTTCACCACATATGGAATCCTGAACCTCTGTCACACGTTCACCACAAACGGCACCCAGAGTCTGTATCACACATTCACCACAAACGGCATCCTGAGCCTGTGTCACACGTTCAACACAAACGGCACCCAGAGTCTGTGTCACACGTTCACCACAAACGGCATCCTGAACCTCTGTCACACGTTCACCACAAACGGCATCCTGAGCCTGTGTCACACGTTCAACACAAACGGCACCCAGAGTCTGTGTCACAAGTTCACCACAAACGGCACCCAAAGTCTGTATCCCACATTAACCACAAACAGCATCCTGAGTCTGTGTCACACGTTCACCACAAACGGCATCCTGAGCCTGTGTCACACGTTCACCACAAACGGCATCCTGAGTCTGTGTCACACGTTCACCACAAACGGCATCCTCAACCTCTGTCACACGTTAACCACAAACGGCATCCTGAACCTCTGTCACACGTTCACCACAAACGGCACCCAGATTCTGTGTCACACGTTCACCACAAACGGCACCCAGAGTCTGTATCACACATTCACCACAAACGGCATCCTGAGCCTGTGTCACACGTTCACCACAAACGGCATCCAGAGTCTTTATCACATATTCACCACAAACGGCATCCTGAGTCTGTGTCACACGTTCACCACAAACGGCTCCCAGAGTCTGTGTCACACGTTCACCACAAACGGCATCCTGAACCTCTGTCACACGTTCACCACAAACAGCATCCTGAGTCTGTGTCACACGTTCACCACAAACGGCATCCTGGGTTTGTGTCACACGTTCACCACAAACGGCAATAACCTCATTAATTCCTGCCCTTGCTCTAGTAAATGACAACAAGTTATTAATTCTCATTTAAAAATATCTTTGATTTATACTATCCATTTTGAATAACATGAATTAAAAATATAGGCCAATTCTTTTACCTTTTATTCCACTTGTCAAAACTAATTGTTCCACATTTATTTATTTCTTATATGTATATTTTATATTTTAAGAAGTTTGCTTGAAGTTTGCCCATATCTAAATGTACAATCAAATACTTTCTTTATTTTTGTACTAGAAACTGCCAATATAAACACTGCACAGCACATATTATAGAATGTATAACTCCTGAAACACTCGACAAAGAGAAATGAGTGCATTATTGTTTCCTATCCACTTTGTACATAAGATAATTTGGAACTATCACGCATTCTGTATTACTGCATCCTAACTACAAGTCATTCATAGTTAAATATATTCATACATGAATATATATGATTCCCATTGATTATTCCCCATTAAATAACTATCCGGTGTGAATTAAAACTTGAGAAATGTTTATGAAACACTTCCAAACATTTTGCTGAGGCCGAGTCTAATGTTAGATACTGAGGGTGCCACATAAACCATGTATTCTCAGTACATATTACATGTAACTATACATAATACACACACGCACATTACTTTGAGGGATTGACACTGTAGACACGATCCGCTTAGTCCTAAAAAAACTTACTTATGACAGCTGGTAATTTCATTAACTCTACAGTAAGTTGGATGCATGAAGTATAGAGCTAATTCTGACTATTACCTAACGTACTTTACTTCACCCATCATCGATGAGTTCCTGTATGGGTTCAGCAGTTTGAGAAAAGATTTGCTTAGTTTTCAAGCACCGATTAAGACTTTTGTTCATAACATTAGAAATCCATACCTACAAAAATAAATTGTCACTGAAATTATTTCTTATTATCTATTAATAACGAGATCTTA